>JABUQX010104035.1:50000-64388 GCA_015478945.1 Trachelipus rathkii
TAGAAGTTGGTACCTTGAGGAGTGAACGTGTTCTTTCTGTATACTGATGTAGAAAATTTGGAGTCCTCTCTCTTTATTAGTACATCCAAAAAGGGCAGAGAGTCATTTGTCTCATGCTCCAAAGAGAATCGGATATTAGGGTGCACGGTATTGATGTAATTGCAAAACTGGGCAGCCTGTTCGTGGTCTCTGAAGGGGCATTGCCCCCCCGGAGACAGTCGAGTGCCCCCCGGAGAAAATCGAGCATGAATTAATTTTTGCCGTAAATTACAAAATAAAGCAAATAAATATAAAAAGTATGTTTAAATCTATATTATCTAGCCATAAATAATAAAATCAGCCAGAATGCATGGAAACTTGCTAGATATGGCCATAAAATAACAAAGTTGTCAATTCTGACTTCTGAGAAGTCCGTGAACGTTTGAGAACGTTATGTGAGAAAATAGGTATTGCTATAGAAATTTCTTTCGGAGAAGGTCCTATTAGGTAAGGAGTGCCTTAGTTAATATATAGTTATTAGTGTTTATTTTTCTCATGATATATATATATATATATATAATATATATATATATATATATATATATATATATATATATATATATATATATATATATATATATATATATATATATATATATATATATATATATATATATATATATATATATATATTGTGCTATTTTTTTTTTTTTTTATATCTTTTCTTTTCGTGTTCATGAGGAGAACAATAGACTCTTATTTCAGTAGCGCAGCAGCAGGACCTAGTAAAAAACCGAGAGAGGAAACGCCGCAAACGTATCAATTTTCACAAATTAAACCTACTGATTTAAAGAATGTTGAAAATAAAGGTGCAGGATCATCCAGCTCACATTCCGCAAAATCGTCTGACAAACAACGCTACTACAATAAACAATGGGAACAGAAATATAGTTGGCTGGCATACAGTGAAGAAAAACGAGGCGCATCATTCACAACTTTCAAAAAAGCTTTAGGAAAAAATGGGAAATTAGAGAAGCATGAACACTCTTCAGCTCACACTATAAGTGTAGAAATGGAAAACCTCAGGAGACAGGCTATGAATAAACCGATTCACGCTCAAATTGTTCAACAGAGTGAAAGTGAAAGAGACTTAAATAGGAAAGGTTTAAAAATACTTTTGCGAGGGTTGTATTTTTTGGTAAAGGAAGAAGTAGCTTACACTACTAAATATCAGAGTTTAATTGAAAGTATTTTGAACAAATTGAATGATGATTTTAAAACATGGAGAAAAGATCAGAGTGATAGGTCGAATTACAGCAGCAAGGACACTGCCGGTGAACTTCTGTTATGTATGGGCGAAGTTTTGAAAGATGAGTTGAAAAAAACATTGAAAAACAAGAAGTTCTCCGTTTTAGCAGATGAGAGCACTTCTTTAAGAAATGAAATGGAGCTGAGTATAATGTTTAGAGTAGTGGAGGGTAAAAATCCCATAGAAAAGTTCTTGTCAATTGTTAAAATACCCAATGGAAAAGCAGAAACTATTGCAAATGCTATTGATAAGGAGCTGACTGATCTTGATTTAAATTATGACAACATTATTGCTTTTGGATTTGATGGTGCTTCTAATATGGCTGGAAAAGTTGGAGGTGTAAAAAAAGGCTTTCAGAAAAGGCAAACAAAGAAGTTCTCTATATACACTGTAGAGCACATATATTGTCCCTGGCAGCAGCCTCCTGCAGGAATAAAAATCAGAAAGTCAAAAGTTTTTTATATTTTGAAAGACATTTACAAACTGTTTAGCAAGTTGCCAAAAAAAAAAAAAAAAAAAAGAAAATATTTGGCATTATTTTTAATCGTATCAATGATCAATCCTCAAGATTCCAGAATGCATTGATGTGAGATGGTTATCTCATTATAAGATAGTGAATGCTGTCTTCAGGAGCTTAAAGTCAATTTTGATGGCTTGTGAGCATATCCACAAAGAAGGGACAGACCTTGCATCACTTGCAGGGGGCATCTTGCTGGAAATCAGAAATGAGAGTTTCTTTGTCACCTGTTATGTAATGAATGAACTCCTTAGTGCACTCTCTTATCTTAGCAATGCTTTGCAAAAGAAGGACTTTAGTATGACCAAAGTCATCTCCCTAATTACTGGAACAAAATTGCACCTGCAAAATATTGCAAATCAGTGTAGGAGAGGGACGTCAATAGTGACTTACAAAAAAACGTTCGGTGTGAAATAATGAAGTTTGCATCTGAAGTGCGCCTGATTGCTGATGAAGATAAGAAAAATGCATTTAAAGAGATGAAGATATACAGCGATAGTGTAATCGAAGAAATTGAAGAAAGGTTCAACGACAAATCAATTGATATAATGATATTTGCTGGTCGCTTTGAGATGTTTCAGTCATTAACAAATTTACCGGATATTGAAGTTAGAAAATTTTGTGACAGATTTCCGATGCTTAATGCGGAAGGTGTACTAGCTGACCTGAAATCCTTCAATTTTTATATCAATTCCATGCTCGAAAGCGAAATATTTAAAGCAGATGAAAGTCCATTGTCGAAAATATTGGAAGCGGACGTGGGATATTGCGAGTTACAAAAGCTCTGTGAAATCCTTCTTGTCATTCCTGTAACGACAGCCTCGGTAGAAAGATCGTTCAGTACTATGAACCGAATACTAAGTAAGACAAGAAATAGAATGCTGCCAGAAACCTTAATGCATTGTATGATGATAAGCATCGAGGGGTCTGAGATTCCAACTGAGGATTTTCTAGAAAAAACAGTAGACTTGTATGCGACGAAGAAAACTCGTCGTATACGATTCCTTTAAACTTACTTCTTTAATACCCCTAACTTACTAAGTACTAACGTCGGGGCTACGGCCTACGGAAGTGTTATATATATATATATATATATATATATATATATATATATATATATATATATATATATAAATCTTTATTATATATATATATATATATATATATATATATATATATATATATATATATATATATATATATATATATATATATATAATTTTTACCAAAGATCTATTTCCTTATTTGAAAAAGTCATATTACTCATATATATTTTAATTATAATATTCTCTCATAATAATGTTTTCGTACCCTTATGTTATTTTATTTATCTAACTTCCCAATAAATTTCACAAATAGATTGCTATATTTTTACAACTAAAGATTTGGTTATATTTCGGATATTTACTAATTCAGTAAGACAGTAACTAATAAGACTAAGATTAGCTGACAAGTGACAAGAATATCATTATCCTTTAATTTTATGTAAATTATGTTATACTTATGTGCCCCCCCGAATCTCTGTAAAGCCCCCCCGGAGAAAATTGTCTGAAAGAAACACTGATTTCAATGCTTTCGTTCATTCAATTTTTTGCAGGATAAAACTATTTTATAATAAATAATTGATATTAATTACGTTCTAGCAAAACTATCCTTTAACCTACCGTGATCAATCTTAAAGTTGAAAGCTGACCATTAATCCTTGTTTAATAAATCAATAATTAATTTATTTCCTTTAACATAGGGGGACTACTTCACTTACCTGCAGTTCAGTAATCGTGGTTGAAGTTAATAATAATAATAATAATAATAATAATAATAATAATAATAATAATAATAATAATAATAATAATAATAATAATAATAATAATAATAATAATAATAATAATAGTAATAATAATAATAATAAGTAATAATAATAATAATAAAAATAATAATAATAATAATTAAAATATAATAATAATAATAATAATAATAATAATAATAATAATAATAATAATAATAATAATAATAATAATAATAATAATAATAATAATAATAATAATAATAATAATAATAATAATAATAATAATAATAAAAATAATAATAATAATAATAATAATAATATAATAATAATAATAATAATAATAATAATAATAATAATAATAATAATAATAATAATAATAATAATAATAATATAATAATAATAATAATAATAATAATAATAATAATAATAATAATAACAATAATAATAATAATAATAATAATAATAATAATAATAATAATAATAATAATAATAATGATAATAATAATAATAATAATAATAATAATAATAATAATAATAATAATAATAATAATAATCAAATCAAAATCAAAATCAAAAAATATTTATTCAAGATAACAGTTACAATTTTCATCCTTTAATAGAGATACACATAATTTTATAATATTACAATTTCAATAAGCCAATAAATTAGGATGCAATTTCCCTCCTATCTGAAATGGGTCTACTAATTGTAACACAGTGTTGTGTCCTTTGAGCCCCGAATACAATACATTCATTTCTTATATTTCATCATTGTTAATTACAGTTATAATTTTGAGCATCAACATACACTGATGCCTCTTCCTTTCAATAGTAATTTTAATTGTATTAAATTTACAATAATAATAATGGTAATTAGCATAATGTTATTAATACCTAGTGACTATCCCGATCAGTGTAGTACCTATGAGTTTTTCATACCAAAAATTATGTTACAATAATATTAATAATAATAATAAATAATAATAATAATAATAATAATAATAATAATAATAATAATAATAATAATAATAATAATAATAATAATAATAATAATAATAATAATAATAATAATAATAATAATAACAATGCTAATAATAATCATAATAATAATAATAATAAAAATAATAATAATAATAATAATAATAATAATAATAATAATAATAATAATAATAATAATAATAATAATAATATAATAATAATAATAATAATAATAATAATAATAATGATAATAATAATAATAATAATAATAATAATAATATTTAATAATAAATAATAATAATAATAATAATAATAATAATAATAATAATAATAATAATAATAATAATAATAATAATAATAATAATAATAATAATAATAATAATAATAATAATAATAATAATATAATAATAATAATAATAATAATAATAATAACAATTATAATTATAATTATAATTACAATTATAATTACAATTACAATTACAATTACAACTACAATTACAATTACAATCATAATTATAATAATTACAACAAAAACAACTAATAATAATAATAATAATAATAATAATAATAATAATAATAATAATAATAATAATAATAATAATAATAATAATAATAATAATAAATAATAATAATAATAATTAGCATAATGATATTAATACCTAGTGACTATCCCAATTTGGATAGTAACTATGAGTTTTTTCATAACTCAATAATTATGTTACAAAAATAATAATAACAATAATAATAATAATAATAATAATAATAATAATAATAATAATAAAATAATAATAATAATAATAATAATAATAATAATAATAATAATAATAATAATAATAATAATAATAATAATAATAATAATAATAATAATAATAATATTAATAATAATAATAATAATAATAATAATAATAATAATAAATAATAATAATAATAATAATAATAATAATAATAATAATAATAATAATAATAATAATAATAATAATAATAATAATAATAATAATATATTAATAATAATAATAATAATAATAATAATAATAATAATAATAATAATAATAATAATAACTAATAATAATAATAATAATAATAATAATAATAATAATAATAATAATAATAATAATAATAATAATAATAATAATAATAATAATAATAATAATAATAATAATAATAATAATAAAAAGAAGAGAAAAAAAAAAATAATAATAAGAATAATAATTATAATAATAATAATATAATAATAATAATAATAATAATAATAATAATAATAATAATAATAATAATAATAATAATAATAATAATAATAATAATAATAATAATAATAATAATAATAATATTAATAATAATAATAATAATAATAAACTTAATAATGTAATAGAAATATTAATAGTAATAATAATATTAATAATAATAATAATAATAATATAATAATAATAATAATAATAATAATAATAATAATAATAATAATATAATAATAATAATAATAATAATAAACTAATAATAATAATAATAATAATAATAATAATAATAATATATGAACCTATGTTTTTTGCAGCTGACAAAATTTCTTAAAATTGAATTTTTGTGGTTTACCACTATTTACTTTAGCCTTATCGTTAATAATAATATTAATAATAATAATAATAATAATAATAATAATAATAATAATAATAATAATAATAATAATAATAATAATAATAATAATATTAATAATAATAATGATAATAATAATAATAATTATAATAATAATAATAATAATAATAATAATAATAATAATAATAATAATAATAATAATAATAATAATAATAATAATAATAATAATAATAATAATAATAATAATAATAATAATAATAATAATAATAATAATAATAATAATAATATATTAATAATAATATAATAATAATAATAATAATAATAATAATAATAATAATAATAATAATAATAATAATAATAATAATAATAATAATAATATTAGAAATAATAAATCAGCATTTGTCTTAATATAATTTTTGCAAGACTTTTCTAAATTCCTAAAAACCTTCCTAACATTTTCATTAATTTTCTTTAGGACAATTCTTGAATAAAACAAAGTAATTGCCTTCTGAAATAATCCAAGCTTTCGTCCGCTCACGGTGGACATTTTCAAGGATATGACTTTATTTTATGAACGAAGCAAAAATTAAATTTAAAATATTACAATTATTACAAATATAATAAGTAAGATTAAAACTAAAATTTAAAATATACGAAAAACAAATGTGAAGTTGATAATTTAGATTGTGTCTTTTTTCCTTTCTTTCTTCTATGTAAAAATATTTAGGTAATCGGACATTTCGTTATATTTTATATTGATGTCCGGTCTATGCTTTCTTATAAGAAGGGACTCCGCCAGCCTAAGATCCGAAAATTCCCTCTTTTTAATCAAAATTTTGAAGTAATTTACTATTTCATTATTGTGTAATTTTTTATGTTCTTCCTGCATATGGTGTTGAATCTTACTTGGTTTGTACCTGTGCTGCAACATACGCTGCCGAAGGGTATTCGTCGTATAACCAATGTAAGTGGCGTTACATCCACTCTCATTGCAATGGAATTGGTATACGACGTTGGTACACTCGCCAGCAGATGGTACATCACGAGCACTAAAGCAAGAAGACAACTTTGTTGGCTTATAAGCTAGCAAAGTCCCTTCTTATAAGAAAGCATAGACCGGACATCAATATAAAATATAACGAAATGTCCGATTACCTAAATATTTTTACATAGAAGAAAGGAAAAAAGACAATCTAAATTATCAACTTCACATTTATTTTTCGTATATTTTAAATTTTAGTTTTAATCTTACTTATTATATTTGTAATAATTGTAATATTTTAAATTTAATTTTTGCTTCGTTCATAAAACAGTCATATCCTTGAAAATGTCCACCGTGAGCGGACGAAAGCTTGGATTATTTCAGAAGGCAATTATTTTGTTTTATTCAAGAATTTATATAATAATAATAATAATAATAATAATAATAATAATAATAATAATAATAATAATAATAATAATAATAATAATAATAATAATAATAATAATAATAATAATAATAATAATAATAATAATAATAATAATAATAATAATAATAATAATAATAATAATAATAATAATAATAATAATAATAATAATAATAATAATAATAAGTGAAACAACCAGTAAAATCAAAATGATTATTTCAGAAAAAAATGGATTTCAAACTTAATACATTTTAATTATGTGTAATAAAAATTATTGAACTGCCAAGAGGTGATGAGGTGACGATTACGTCTTTGAATAAATATTTCTTTTGAAACAGTATATATTGTAGGCAAATAGTTCGATACTGACGAATAATAATAATAATAATAATAATAATAATAATAATAATAATAATAATAATAATAATAATAATAATAATAATAATAATAATAATAATAATAATAATAATAATAATAATAATAATATTTAATATGGTAGCTTAAATTAAGTCTCCTCTTTTGTAAGTACATTTTTTAATTTTGCAAAAGGAAGAGAGGGAGTTGTTGATTCCTGAATGTTTTCAGTTTGTGTCTATTCCACTGTCTAATAACCTTATATGTGATTCCATTCCCCAATTTTGCAGAAATGCTCTTTGCTTTATCTGTATTATATTGGTTCCAATATTTATGACGCAGATTGGCCTTCCCCACAGATTAACTCTACATAATTTTATATTAGTTTGTGATCTTTCTTTTCTTACAGCTTACCACCACTCACGTTCAGGGCCTTTTTCAAGAAGGGGCAGAATAATAATATAAGAAAGAATATAATCCCAAACTCAAGCCTAACCCCAATCTCTCCTGTCGGGTGATCGCAGCCGCGAACTATAAAGAGAGGAAGATTAAAGATAGCCAGGAAAAACAGAGAATGGCAGGAAGTTTCACAAAACAGAGGTGATTGGAGAAAGTAGGCATCTAACGGACAAGCCTGTGATTTCTTGCACAATATAAGGAGGGTGTGTGCCGGGTGGAGCACCCATTGCTCTGTATATACAATAATAAAGTGCACCCTGCCATTGTAGTACCAGTAGAGATAGAAGGTCAAGGGGTTGAATTAGAAGACAGTTATTATAATTTAATCTAAGATTCTTCCCTAATATCAAGGAAGGTGGAATCTTAGCCCTCTAAATGTGAGAACAATACTTCATACAAGGGCCCGATAAAGGCCCTATAACTGGAATAACTGTTCGGAAAAAAAAAATCCTGTAAACTGAACCCAAGAACCCGCAGTTTCTTAAAGACTGCCCAAAAAACCGTTATGATATGCGGATTTCAAGACAATTTATTTTTATGTTAAAACAAGAATGTTTATGGTGTTTACAAATACAGGACGCTAAAGCCCTCGAAGATAATGAAAGTTCGAAAGTATTTTCAGAAGTTGGTTTTTCAAAGAGTTGAATTTTACCAGGTTAGGTGACAAGCCAAATCCCATCCTGATTATCAAGGGCTATAATCGAAGTTAAGAATGAGAAGCAACTCTGAGGCAAAAGGGGGCAGATTTGAAATGAGTGGAAGAATGGAGAGTTGATTCTTCAGTGTAAGAATGAACAGAGTTAGAAGTGCAGCTGAGAGGATCGTTGATGAATAAAGGATAAAGTTGGAGATACAGTAGAACCTTGAGAAACACTACAATTAACAGGAAAGGAAGAAGAGGTTGCTCCATAGAAAAGTTCCGACATGGAGCGATCTGAGAGAAAAGTAGACAAAGGAGGAAACCCATAGGAAGGGAGCTTAGGCAGCAGTGACGCGTGTCATACCTTGTCGAAAGCTTTCAATATGTCGAACGCTACCACACAAGACTCCCCATAATTCGTAAGGGCAAAAATCATAAATCATTGAATAGGAATTTAGGAAAGTATTTCACCAGTTGACCTCGATCGTGGGAAAGCCATACTGGTAATCTAAAAGAAGGGTATGAAATTCTAGATGATTCAAGAAATGGGAGTTGAGGAGAGTTCAAAGATTTTAGACAGAATACAAGTGAGAACTATAAGACGACAGTTAGAAGGTTCAGTGCGGCTACTTTTTTTCGGGATCGGATGGACATTTGCGCGCTTCCAGCACTGAAAAATAGTGTTAGGATTAAGACACAGAAAATAGAGTTGAACAAGAACAGGAGGCAGCTCAGAATCACACTCCTTCAAAACAATGGGAGGAATGCGATTCGGGCAATGCCTTTCTGGCTCACATGATCTCAGAAGCCCATGCACCTGATCATGTTTAATGACAGACCACTAGACATGAGACATCTGAGAGGAGGAGTAGGAGGAGAAGTAAGGGGAGGGATGTTAGCAGTTCATTTCCCATTCCTGTTTTAGCACTTTGAATAGGTTGGCATCATTGTAAAGGTGTATATTACACGTGACTTAATATGAATAAGCTTTGAATAGTGTAGTTGTATCCACACAGTAATTACAATATTCTGATAATACACGAATTATAGTTACTAGGGGTAGTAGTATAGGGTGCACAACTGACAGCCAAACTGACATCCGGAAGTTGCAACCGGATGTTGCAAATGTTGCAAGCAACATTTTGCAACATTTGGTTTTTCAAGCTTGACGTGTCAAGGTTAGGGTTTTTAAGGTCGGTGAGACCGAATTTAAGGTCTGGAAGACCGACTTCAGAGGTTTTGAGCCTGAACTCAAGGGTTTTACCCCCAAAAGGGGGCTTAGCCCCCCAAAGGGTTTTAATTGGTCGATAGATCATTTTTGATGGTTCCAATCGATTTATCGTGATCGATTACCCCTAAATCGACGTTTAAATCGTCTTTCTACGTGCTCTGGTTGTCTTTTTGCATTGAAAAATATAATTGAAAGAAAATAATTACTATAATTAACATTCGATTAATCGCTGTAGTATCAGTACAGTCTCAGAGGCAACCTCTTTTCCCAGGTTAGAGTTATCGTATCGGTCTGAAACTTGGTATATGGTTATTGTGTGTGATAAACTGATCCCAGGCGAGTTTTGGTGACCGTAGGTCACCCCTAAGGGGGTGCTGCCCCCGAGAGCGAAGGTGAAATATAACGCTACGCCCTTGTTGTTGCTTCCTTTTCCGAGTAAAGATTAGGCTTAACGAATCCCAATCGAACAGGTTGACCACAGGTGAGTTTTGGTGACCTAGGTCACTAAGAATTGCAGCCCCCTTAGCATAAGACATCGAACTAAGTTCTGAAAACCATGTTGAAGCAACATCGGAGGAAATTGGACGCCAGGCTATACTTGATGACGTATTCTCATCCCGGAACGAGATTACGTCCTCTACGTTCCCCCCTGTAAGAGGACGCTACCACAAAAAATTAAAATTTATCGTACAAGACTGAAACTTGGAGACATGGAGGAGTTGGAGTCGGAGACGGAGTTATCAGTTCGGTTTCAGAGTCAGGAAACCCTCCCGGAGGGGGTCCCAGTTGAAAAAGAAGAAGAAATGCATGGAATGCAAAACAGAGGAAGAAGAAGAAAGGAAGAAAGGAAGAAGAAGGAGGAATGAGGAAGGAAGAAGAATGAGGAAGGAGGAGGAGTAGGAGAAGGATTCAAGAGTTATTTGTGCTTTTTCCAGTGCTGGAGCCGGTGCGGTCCTGTTAATAAACATTAGTATAACAACAATGTTGGTGTCTTTATATAGGTTATTGGGTCTATATATTTCGAAAATAATGGTTTCAGAACCATCAAGAAAAAAATAAATAAAAAATAAATAAGTAAATAAATAAATAAATAAAATTTCTTATTCTTTTTATGTTTATAACTTACAAATTTACGTTTTTACATACCCTAAAGCAGTAAATCATTAAATCAAACTGCCCTCCTCAGCCCTTCCATGATCTATTGATCTATAATCTACATTGATCTATTGATATATTGATCTATTGATTTAAGTCAAATTTTTACTAAAATTATCATGTTTTACATACCAAAATCACTAAATCAGTAAATCAAATCACCATCCAACCACCCTGGTGCCCAGTCGTGATCTATTGATCTATTGATCTATTGATCTATTGATCTATTGATCTATTGATCTATTGATTTGTCAAATTTTTACTAAAATTGTCATGTTTTACATACCCTAAATCAATCAAATCAGTAAATCACCATCCAACCACCCTGGTGCCCAGTCGTGATCTATTGATCTATTGATTTAAGTCAAATTTTTACTAAAATTATCATGTTTTACATACCCTAAATCAGTAAATCAGTAAATCAAATCACCATCCCACCACCCTCCTGTCCAGTTGTGATCTATTGATCTATTGATCTATTGATCTATTGATCTATTGATTCAAGTCAAATTTTTACTAAAATTGTCATGTTTTACTTTTCAGCATTAAATCAGTCAGTGGAAACCACCATCAACCCATACCCTCTGCCCTCCTTGATCTATGGATCTGTGATCTATTGATTCAGTCACATTTCAGTATCATTTTGGATAAACATAACATAAAAACAAATTCTTTATACAAAGATCAATCAATATATGTTAACGTAACAAAGTTTTCACATTAATAAAGCTTACTTAGCATCATCTGAACTATAATTATAGCCACACACAACGAGAAACACACCTTAAACATGAATAAACTGTTAACGTTAACAAAGTTCCACACTTAACAACAGTAAAGTAACTAACATAGCATACAAAGACGTAACCTATTCACACTTTTTCTAACATATCACTGATATTTTACATTAACATAGTAATATTTAACAAAAATTTATCACAACCGTGTGTAATTATCACACAGATCAATGAGTATATGCTAACGTAACAAAGTTTTCCCAACAATAAAGCAAACATAGTATCAACTGAACTACGATTATAATGTACAACGACAAACCTAACATACCTTATAAGTCTTGTAAGTATTCTGCATTAACAAAGTTCAATACTTAACAACCAGGAAAGTAACTAACATGGTATGCAAAACGTAACCTATTCACTTTGTCAAGCATATCTCTAACAAATTAATTTATATTAACATGGTAATATTTAACTAAAATTTATCACAACATTGGTTTAATTATCATGCTAATCAACGAATATACTCTAACGAAATAAAGTTCCACCACAATAAAACCTTCTTAACATAGCGTAACATGAACAAAGAAAATAATGTACAAAGACAAACTTAACTTACACTGAATAAACTAACATTAACAAAGTTCAATACTTGCACCAGTAAAGTAACTAACATTGCATGCAAAAGCGTAACCTATTCTCACTTTTTCCAAGCATATCTCCTAACATATTAACGTTAATCTTACACTGACACAGTAACATTTTAGCATTAGCAAAAAATGGATCATAACCTTGTCCGATTATCATACTGATCAACGAATATACTCTAGCGTAAAAAAGTTTCCACATCAATAAACTAACATTGCGTAACATGAACTAAGAAAATAATATGCAACAAATCCGCTAACTTAGTGACCGCAACTTACACACGAATAAACTATTAACATTAACAAAGTTCCATACTTAACACCTGTAAAGTAACTAACATTGCAGGCAAAACGTAATCTATATTCATACTTTTTCAAGCATATCTCTCTAACATATTAACGTTAAGGTATTACATTGACACAATAATATTTAACAAAGTTTACATCGCCATTAATTATCATACAGATCAATGAGTATATGCTAACGTAACAAAGTTTTACATTAACATAGTAATATTTAGTAAAAATTTATCATAACCTTACCCAAATATCATAATCCCCAACAAATAAATGCAAACATAACAAAGTTTTGCGCGTAGAGATGCAGGGAGATGTCAACGTATCAACACAGCGAAAAATATCCTACTGAAAAATAGAGTGTATAAACAATCCTTAAAGGTAATGAGATTCTTTCTTTCAACCCAATCAAAGAGAAAGTAAGCGGGAATACGACCTTGAACGAACCATATCAGTTCAAAAGGGTATATATTTTCGTTAGACAACAACAACAACAACAATAACAACAACAACAACAACAGCAACAACAACAACAACAACAACAGCAACAACAACAACAACAACGGTAACAAAGTACAAAAACACAAGTTCTTTATACTCACCAACTTGAATATATGCTAACGTCTTTGTTTTCACTAGCCAAACTAACATAGCATTAATAGAACTAAGAATATAATGCACAAACGACAAAACCTAACACACCTTACACACTAAGAAGCAACTAACATTAACAAAGTTCCATACCTAACAACAGTAAAGTACCTAACACATCGTACAAACGTAACCTATTCACTTTTTCCAAGCATATCTCTATATCAGTAACCAATTTTACATTATTACTATTGATTCGTGCATTTCGAAGGTATGTTTCGGATAAACATAGCACAAAAATGAGTTCTTTATATATTAACCACCAGATATATGCTAACATAACAATGTTTCCACATAATAAAGCTAACATAACTTCTTTTGCAATAACTCTTCCATGTAAAGTGGGAGTTTTAAAACAGCTTACCCGACAATAAACAGTTTACTACAACAAAGTGCCGCATAACACCAGTGTTAACTAGTATTGTATACAAAACGTAACCTTACTCATTTTTCTCAAGCATATCTATAACATATTAACGTTAATTTTACACTGACACATAATATTTAATAAAAATTTATCATAACCTTGTCTAATTATCACTGAAACATACGAACTTTGTAAACATAACAAAGTTTTATCCAAACATAAAATAAAAATAAGTTCTTTGAATAAATATCAACGTAAATTAATAATAGTTTTACTGATTTTAAAGCAGTT
>JABUQX010104036.1:0-7500 GCA_015478945.1 Trachelipus rathkii
ACTAAAGTTAAAATTAATATTAACAATAAAAATTTAAAAAGTAATTTATATTTTAGATTTAAGATTTTTATAGAAATTAGTGGAGTTCATAATGTTGTTAAGAGTGGGATTAATATTGAATTCGCCTTTTTGTCTATTGTAATTATTGGTGTTAAGGATGCAGTAGGATTCAAATAGTTTTCTTCTGTGTAAATCTTTTGAATGTATGATAGGAGTCATGTTGTTAATGTCTATAGTGTGGTTATGTGTGGAACGATGTAATGTAAGGGCAGAATATTGATTGTCATTGGTAAGGTCATAGAAATAGGAACACAGTCTAGGTAAGGTCATATTTGTGTTGGTACAGTCTACGCTTAAAATCATGAGTTTCGCCGATGTATAAGGAGTTGCAATGAAGGCAAGGAATTTTATAAACACATTGGGGTATGGTAGTGGGTCGATTTCCATTTATGTTAGGTCTAAGAATAGCTTTGAGGGGTAGATTTCCTGAAGAGGTAAGATTGAAATTATTGGGTAAGATGTTTTTTAATTGTTTGAGAGGAATGTTAGGAATGGGTAAGAAAGGATTGTTTTTAGAGTAGTTGTGAGTGTGCGGTTGATAGAAGGATTTTTTTGCTATGTTTAAGTGCTCGTTGTATAATGAAGTTGGGGTAGGAAAGTTTGTTAAAAATAGAGAAAAGGTAATCAAATTCGGATTGTAGGAAAGAGGGAGAGCATATTCTTAGAGCTCTGAGGAATAAAGAAGAAAGTGTTCCTATTTTTGTGTTGGTTGAATGGGACGAAAACCAATGTATGTAACTTGGGTTGTAAGTAGGTTTACGGTAAACAGAGAATTGGAGAGTAAGAGCGTGAGGTTTATTTTGACAGTTGTAAGAACGTCAAGGATATGGGTAGGAAATCTATTCTGGGAACGTTTCAATGGTGAATTTAAATGTTAGGCTTAATAGTGTTGAGGAAGAGCGAGAATGTTATGTGGGTTATATTTGGGAGGAATAGATCAAAATATCATAAACATATCTGTACCAAAGTACCATTAATTCATGATCGGGGTTATGAATTAAGTAATCACACAAATATTCTAAGGAGTTCATAAAAATATAACTTAATCACGGAGAAGGGAGAACCCTTACAATGTGCCCAGTGAATTTTTGTTCGTGAACAGCGTGTTAAATAAAAAATATAATCAGACAACAAAAGCTCATATATGCGTGGTGAGTTAGGATCACGAGATTAGAATAGCGCTTTTAAAATATCAAAAAGGAAAAAGGGTAATATGAAATTGTTTTCATCAATAAAACGTGAAAGTAGTGAAAGGGTTAAAGGGATAGGTACAGAGGTGAAGAGTGAAGTTACATCAAAACTTACGAGGGAGTGGGAGTGTGGGTTGATGTTTCTGGTTTTGATGATAAAATCTTCAGAATTGGTAATATGTGATGAGGAAATGTGTCCAACAAGAGGTGAGAGTTGTTTAGCCTAAACCATTTAGCACAAATATTAATCAGGGCTGACACTTGCTACACTTCCTGCGTTATGCTAGTTGAATGATCGGCCGAGAGAAGGTAGTATTTGTTTATTATAGTCGTTTTGGCGCGCATTTCCATAAAATTTTGGAGAGGCAAGGGGAAGATTGGTTTAAATATTAGAGAGCGTGAAAGGAGTGTTCTGATAAAGAAATTGTTATCTTTTACTTTATGGTTAAAGTTTTTTGAGATAGTTCAGGGAAGTTTGGTAGGGAGGGGAAATATGTATTGTTAAGAAGTAAGTCGTTACATTTTATGTAGATAGTCAGTTTATGTTAAGTATAAATTTAGCTCTCATATATTGAATTGACACTAATTGTCAGATTTTGTATATATACGGAATGTTGTTGTCTTCTGAGTTTGTTGTGCATTTGAATAATTAATGAGAAAAAAATTACTAGAGTTAAGATAAACAGGATACCCGACTCTTCTAAAATTATTTCAAGTTCTCTTTAAGGTTATTTATAAATCTACAGACTTTAGTTTCCATAGAAAGTTTTGATACAAAGGAATATATAGTATAGTATAAGCAAATAAGTACTGATGCCTGTAATAGTTTAGCACGAAATGTATCCCATATATATACTTTGTGATCTTTTGGTTTCATTAAAAGAAACACAATTATCCAAGATCCCAATATGTCAAAAATTACAATAGGATAACAGGATTGGAATACAGTCTGTTGGAGAAATACCGCTGACAAAAAATTTTAGTTGCGGGAAACTGGTAAAACACACAACAAAACATATATCAAACAACTATCAATAGCGTACACGCGATTATAAGGAATTACATTTTTCTGAATCCTTAGTAAAATTTTAGTTTAGGAAATATGTAGAAGCAAAACAAAATAGAATAAAAATAAAATATTGGCTTTTTTTTTAGGAGCAGGGGAATATTATACAGTAATATATATATATACACGTACGTTATAATATATATCTAGTAATTATATATATATATATTGTATACTTATTAAATATATTTATACGGTATATATATATATTATATATATATATATATATATATATATCATAATATATATATATATATCACCACATAGTATATATGCAATGTACACCTAATCATACATATATATAGTATTATATATATATATATATATTATATATATAGCCCTATATATATCACTAGTAGTTATACATAACTAATAACTTATTTGTAAACGGTATTACACGGCTTAGGGGGCTGAGCCGACGGGGAACACCGGGGGGGGACGTTTTAATATACGCCGCGACTAGGGGAGGGGCCGGAGGAACCATAGTGACACCCCCCAAATACCAAAGAGGTGTCGGGGTTCCGGAGACCTCCCGGATAGGGGAATTAGTCCTAACCCTGTAGTGTACCCCGGAAGGTCCCGAGAGATCGCGGCTTTCCGATCCTGAACATCGAGTGAGTAACCCCTTGGGGTATTCTTTAGTAAAAAAAAAAAGCAAAATTTAATAGAAAGTCTATTATTTAACGAAGTCACCAATAAAAGGCGTCTCATCTAAATAGCGCTCTCTCATCATATTAAAACTATAATTATTAACAATGAATTTTTTTTTATTTTATTTTTTTCATTTTTATGACATTTTTTTACCAGGATTCCAAAAATGTATTCTTTTTTGCTGTAGCTATTGTGGTAGTTTTGATATATATATAATATATATTATATATATATATTATATATTATATAATATATATATTATATATATGAATATATCATATATAATATACTAAATTAATATATATATATATATATATATATATATATATATCTATAGGGCCGTGTAGGCACAGTTTAATATATATATACTACTACTAATATATACTTGAATCATACAGGTGTTTTCGCACTAAAAAGATTGAACCGAGGCATTCACCAGGAATGTAATCCTTGTACTCCTGTAGCTATTAGTAGTTTTTTGTGAGAACTATAGAGAGTTGTGTCTTATATTAAAACCAAATCTTCACTAATTATGCTTTACAACTTAAGTTTATCATACAGTCAAATTTAACAAGGAAATAAAATTTATTTAGAGTCAAACCATTGTTTGCTTAGTGTGAAGTTAAAAAAAAAATATATCAATTCTTTTTACTTTTTTTTTTTTAATATTTTAAAAATTTTTTTTCCAAATGATCTCGTATATTTTCCAAAAATGATAGTATCGTTTTTCGTAGTGCGACAGGAACACGTTTAGGGACTTTTTAACCATATAATACTGATATATTATATATTATATATATATATATATTATATATAATTATATATATACTATATATTATATAATTATATTAATATATAATATAATATTATATATATATATATACATATATAAATATATATAGTATATTATATATATATAAAATATAGGTTATATATATATTAATATATATATATAAATGATATATAATATCATATATATTAGAATGGAGTAATATTGTATATATAGGACGCTATTATCCCGATAGTATATATATGCTATATATCTATATATATATATAGATATAACTATAACTATTTATACTGTATAATATATATAATATATAAATTTATTATATAATATTATATATATATATTCATATATATATCATATAAATATATATATAGTATAATAGTATAATATATTGAAGAGAAATGAAATATAATATATATAAGTTTAGTAGCTTTAGAATATATATATATATATATATATTTATATACACTAATATATATATATATACAGCATATATATATACTATATATAACTTATATTGTACCTATATATATGATATATTATACTGGATATATATACTTAGACTATATTATATCCCAGAGAACATATAAATATAAGTATATATATATATATATATAAGCCTATTATTATATAATTATATTATATATATTTATATAATAATATATAATATAAATATATAATATATTAAATAATATATTAATATTATTATATATTATATATATATATTATAAAAATTATAAAATATATAATATATAAATATATATTATATATATATATATTTATATTTATAATATATTATATATATTATATATATAATATATATATATATATATATATATATATAATATATATATTATATATATAATATATATATATTTATTAATTATATAATCAATCCTAACTCTTCTCATATTATTGGCAAGAATACATCAATTCTAACTCACTTTTATTACTGAAGATACTTTTCCAAATCTTATGCTAAATATTAGTAAGGTATAAATTAAAATTTGCCTTATCATTATCTAATCTAGAAATAAAGATTCAACCAATATAATATATATATAATATTATATATATATAGTTATATAATTATATATATATACTATATATATATATATAATATATATTATATATATATATATAATATACTATATATATATATATATATATATAATATAATATATATATATAAAATCATATATATTATAGGTCTATACAAAATATATATATATAGTTATATAGTTATATATATATATATATATTTTATATATAATATGATATTAGATATATTATATATTCTGCTATATATAGTACTATATTTATTTATCACCTGACTAATATTCCTTTTACGCGTAACCACCACTCAAAGGGAGAGCCCTTTCCAAGGAGGTGGAAAAAATAATAAAGTAACAAAATAATGGGAAAACTTACCTAATCCCAAGCCTAACGCAGATCTCTGAGGTGTTCGCACACGGATGCCTTGATAGAGAGGGAGATTACAAACAGGAGGAAATACAGATGAAGGGAGGAAGTTCCTCAGAAGAAAAGTTGCTGGATGGAAAGAAGGAGGCACTATAGCGAATAAGATTTTGGTTCCCAATATTCACTCAGAATTTATAAGAAAACAGAACACCTCTTGTGCTACAAGGGTGCTTCTCTCTAGCACCTGTCGATGTATTACCTATAGTAAATAGAAAGTGCACCGACATCACCTCGCAGAGATAGAGAGTCAAATGAATTTGGAAGTAGGAGACAATATATCCTATCCAAAAGAAGGGTGGAACTGGAACCCCCAAATGTGGGAAGAGTAATCCATGCAAGGGCGGATAATATCCCTTTATATAACTGGAGTAACTGTTAGGATGAAATAATTCAAGTAACGTGAACAGAACTACCAGCTTTAACTGTGCCACTTAACAACCATTGTGATATGAGGTTTCCAATATAGTTTATTGTTTATGTTTAGATCATGAATGTTTATGTTTTCCACAGGTGAGATGAAAGAGCCGTCGAAGACGAGGGGAAAGTTGGGAGGTGTTTTTGGGGGGGATTTGAAGAAGTTGAGTTTTTAAAAAGAGTCGAATTTCACAAGTTTGAGGCGACTCCATCTGAAGATCCATCCAGATCGGCAAGGAAAGAATCAAAAAGCTGAAATCAAGAAGAACACTGGATGTAAAAGAGTGAGGAGGTTTAAAATAAGTGGAAGAATGGAGAGTTGAGTCATTGGCTAAAGAATGAACAGAATTGGAAGTGCAGCTGAGAAGATCGTTTATGAAAAGTGAGAGTAGTGACTCATGTTATACCCGGTCAGAGGCTTTCGATATGTGAAGCGCCTCCATAAAGGACTCTCCATAGTCCCTAAAGGCAGAAAACAATAAAGTTGACCTTTAGCGTTTGAAACCATACTGGTGATCTGAAAGGAACGAATGAAGTTCAACTAGATTCCCGAAGTGAGAGTTGAAGAATGATTCAAAGATTTTGGACAAAATGTAATTGAGAGCTATAGGACGATAGTTAGAAGGATTATAACGGCTACCCCTCTCCAGGATGGGTTGAACATATGCGCGCATCCAGCATTTAGGGAAAGTGTTAGTATTAAAGCATAGAGATTAGGGACGGCGAGGACAGTTGCCAGCTCAGAGGAACACTCCTCAAAGCACGGAGAGGAGTACCGTCCGAGGTCTCTACGCACCTGACATGGTGCAATAACAGGCTGAGCCATGGAACACCTTTGTGAGGAGAAGTCGGGAGGTGGGTTGCCAGAATAGTCAGAATGTGGAATTAGATGAAAAAAGGCCGAGAGGAAATCTTTTACAGAAGGAGTATTGCCCAGCAAAAAATTTCTGAAGTTTGGACAAATGCTCTTTTATATTTATTTGATTTTTCTATTAATTTTAATTTATGATTAATATCAAGATTGTTTAAATCTATATTTGACAAATCAAATGAATTTTCTTTATTCATAACATTATATCTTGGTCTTCTGCATGATAAATATCTCCTAGATGAATTCTTTATTATTAAGTATTACTTCGTGATATAAATAATTAGCTACAGTGAAAAGTACTTGCAATTCTCTATTTACATTCTGGCTAAATGTAATACCCGAGTGACCACAAACGGAGAGCTGACGGAGTCCGCATGGCAACAGCGCGGGTTCGAATCCTAGTTCGGATCCTAGGTAGAAATTACCTAGCAAAGTTCCCTGCCTTGACATTAAGAGGTGCTATGCGCCGTGGGGTGTGACTTTTTCAAAAAAAAAAATTAAAAAAAATAAAGTATTTCGACCCTTTTTCCTTCCATTCTCTCTCTCTCTCTCTCTTCTCTCTCATCTCTCCTCCTCTCTCTCTATACATATATATACTATCTAACCTAAATACCTATTACATTTACCCATACGTAAGTCTAAGGATAGATAATCACATACATAAGTTATTATAATATCTATTATATATATATTTACGTATAATAATTTTGCTCTTATTATTATATATACTATCTTATATATTATCTCTATTTATATTATTTCAGGATATTTTAATAACATAATCCAGTAGCATGGTCGTTGCGACCACCACAAATTGTGAGTTTGCGCTATGCGACTATGAGTGCCTATAAATTCGGGTAGGCATGAAACAATTTTTAAAAAGGCGATGGATCTTAAGCAACTAGTGTCGCACAGAGCAATTCCTCTGCGCCTATAAAGCCGCGGCCTAGAACAGAAATGAAACAACAGCATTTGA
>JABUQX010104036.1:17500-18861 GCA_015478945.1 Trachelipus rathkii
TATAGATTTTAAGTTGTCTCCAAACTATTTTTTTAGGAGAGTTTCGAAAACTTTGAAGAGAACAGAGGTCAAATCGACAGTTAGAAATTTGAGAGGGATCCCAATTTTTCGGCACATGAACATATGCTTTTAGCAGGAAGGATAGGTTAAGATTGAGAATCATAGACGGAATGGTTTACCAAGGCAATGGTGAAAGCTCAAAAGCATAAGTTTGGGAAATCGTAGGAGGGGTACAGCCAGGAGCATACGAATATACTCCTTCTTAGTGCTAGGCTCAGAGAAGGCACAAGGTATATTTTTAGAAGAATTTCCAATGTTTGGAATACATGAGTTAAGAAATAATGAACAGGATGGAATAGTTCTGAAATCGTCTAAAGTAGAATTGGAAACAAAAGTTGAAGCTAAGAATTCAATTTTAGTAAAAAAGATACGACGGCAGTGGAAAGAAGAAGCAATGTTAGAGTTGACATTTTTTCCCTAAAAATAATCAAAAGATATTTGGTGTTTTCTACCGAGAAAAGAGTGTTTATTGTTATAGATAATCGAGTTTGTATGATAGTATATATATATATATATATATATATATATTATATATAATATATTATATATATAATATATATATATATATATATATATATATATAAATATATAATATTAGTATATATATATATATATATATATAAATAATATAATATATATATATATATATAAATTATATATATATATTATATATATATATATATATATATATATATATATTAGATATATTTTATATTTATTATATATATATATATATATATATATATATATATAAATCAAATAAATATAAAATATTTATTTATATATACAAAGAATATATGTATAGTTATAATAATCGAGTTTGTATGATGGAATAATAGGGATGGAATAAAAGAAATATATCATTTTGAAGATCAAAGACGACTATAATACCCAAAGGTAACGTCTCCAAGACGAATGTTAAGAAGATAGGGATTTAAATATAAAGGAGAAAAAATGAAGGGCAGGCTCCCTTTTCGCCCCGGTTATGCATTTTGCAGACTTTAAGGGATTCTTCTCACCAAAACAATAGTAGTTTAAAGGAAGAAGAAAAGGTTGAAAATCCAAGTTAGTAGCAAAGAAGTATCATGAACGTTTCCTCATCGAAAGGAAAGTTCTTTTTTCAAAAGACCTGGAGAGATAGAACAGAATAGGCATATGAGATGATATATGAGGAGCCCAGAGATAGAAAGTATTTAACAGAGTAAGGAGTAGGGTTGAATGGTAAGAAAAGGTTTAGCGTATTGGACTCATTTTCAAGATTATTAAGAATACGAGTAGGGTCCTGCATCATTTGACCAAAG
>JABUQX010104037.1:5000-15000 GCA_015478945.1 Trachelipus rathkii
TATCCGTGCTGCTCTTTTCCTAGTCTGGGGTCTACTCCATTCTCAGCCTTCTCTCTAGTATTCTCTCATATGTTTTTGACAAGTGGTCCAACAAGGAAATTCCCATGTAGTTTTTACGGTCTCTTGTATCTCCTTTTTTCTTATATAATGGAATTATTATAGACTTTCCCCACCATTCTGGTATTTCGCTCTCATTCCAACAACCATTGATCAATTTCCGAATTACTTCTTTCATTCCCTCTCCTCCTCCATTTATTAGTTCTATGGGTATCCCATCTACCCTCGGTGCCTTACCGTTCTTCATCGCTCTCAGAGTCGCCTCCAACTCTTCCATAGTGAACTCTTCCCCCTCCTCTTCCTCCCTCCTTCTACTATCTCTCCTTCCCCCTCTTTTACCTGTTCATTCACATTTAACAGTTCTCTGAAGTATTCCGTCCATCTCCTGTTTATGTCTGTTGATCTCACCAAAACCTCTCCTTGCATATCCGTGAAATTGCACACTTTCCACTTTGATCCTCTATACGTTTTTACCAGTACAAAAATCTTCTTCAATTCTGCCCTCACATCTTCCACCATTTCTTCCACCTCTCTCTCTCTCTCTCTCTCTTTGCTGCTTTCTCTTTAACCCTTATATTCACTCTTTCTGCCTTATTACTTGCCTCCACATACTGAGCCCATGTCTGTGTAGTTCAGTTTTTAAACCACTTTCTCATCAATACTGTTTTCCTCTTTATTGCCTCTTTCACTTCTTCAGTCCACCACTTCGTGTGTCTTCTCCTCGTTCTTCCTACCCAACTTTTACCCAGGGTCTCCTCTGTTCCCTTTCTTACCTTCTAATTGTTCTAGGTCCTAACTTATTTTTTTCAACATATTCCCTTTTCCTGTCACACCCTTTTATGTTTTCCCGTCAATAGCGTTGTCAATCAGGTTCTGTTTCATCCCTCTTTTTTTTCATACTTTTCATTAAAGATCTCGGTATTCATTCATATGCTGATGATTGACTCTCCATTCTACTTTCAACTTCAACTTTCACAATTTCCTTATATAACACTACTTATTAGACGAATATTATGTTATTAGTCTGTAATAGATTTCTGATAGAATTCTCCCGTGAAATTGCTTCATCTATATCTTGTGAGCCTATGTAAATCAATCTGTTGGGAAAAGCCACTCATGATCTACATTCCCTTTCTTAAACAGAAATCTATCAACATCAAACAGTCTCGCCTCAATATTCCTTATTCACTCTTTCCATTATATGTCCCGCCTTAATTCTCTCCTCCACGTCTCTCTGCATACTCCCCACACTTCCATTGGAATTTCCAATCAACAAACAAAATTACATCCTACCTATCTTTATTCTTCTCGTCCTCTACCTTCTCTTACCACATATCCATAAAAACGTCTCTTATTCTTCTCCGGGTGTGATTGATGATGTGAAAGACCTAGTAGAGGCTGACTCTTCCCTTATGATCTTTATGGTGCATACTTAAATTATCGTATCAGCATGATTCCTTATTATGGATCTGTAAAGAATGGTGACGTTTTCGCTCACTACTATGTTAAGCACACACCCAGTGTGCTTCCGATTCGCTTCTCTACTCACTGATTATATTCTAAAACACTTACCCTCCTTGCCTCATATCTCTCTCTCTCTCTCTCTCTCTCTCATTCTCTCTCTCATTCTCTCTCTACTCTCTCTACTTTCTCTCTCTCTCTCTCTCTCTCTATCCTCTCTCTCTCTTCTACTCTCTCTCTCTCATCTCTCATAATAATTTAATATATATATATAAAATACATATTGTTATAATCAACATAGTAAAAAATCATAGTATATAATAATAATATATAGATATTAATAATATATACTAACTATACATAAAATTTATATAATAAAATTATATAAATTAATATATTAATTAAATAATAATAATAATATATACTATACACAGTGAATAATAGTAATATATATATAAATAAATATCAAATATAATATATATTAATATAATATATATATAATATATATTATAATAATAATATATAATAATTTATATTTTAAATTTTCGCACACCAAATATAATCAAACAATATATATATAAAAAATATATATGAATAAAAAATAAAAATAATATATATATTATTATAGATTACTAAATATTATAACATAATATTATATATATAATAATTATATAACAAATAATATATATATGTAAATATTGAAATAATAAAAAAAATATAATAATATATATATATATATAGAAGTAATATAAAATATTATAATACTATAAATAATATATTAGTAATTATAATGATTATAATATTAATATATATACAATATAAAGATATAATAATATATATTAAATGAGGAAACTTTTGATTCATTAGAATCTTCAAGTCTGAATTTATTAAAGATATGCAATAGGATATTCTATTATTTCTTTTTTATGAGAAAGAATCTGGCAAAGTCCCATGTCGATTTGACGTGTTCAAAGTGTCAAAGAAATGTACATTGTGTTTTAGTCAAGAAAGAAGAAGAAGAAGAAGAAGGGAGGAGAAGAAGAAGAAAGAAGGAAAGAAGAGAAGAAGAGAAAGAAGAAGAAGAGAGAAGAAGGGAAGAAGAGAAGAGAAGAAGAAGAAGAGAGAAGAAAGAAGAAGAAGAAGAAGAAGAAGAAGAAGAAGAGAAGAGAGAAGAGAAGTATAAACGAGAGGCAAAAGGGAAAGAAGATAAAAGAAGAATGATTAATTTGCTTTTGGTATATAACATAAGGCAATTCTCGTAGTCTTATTCGCATTAAATTTGATTGAATTATTATGATGAGTTTAAAATTTTGTTTAATTTGTGGGTTGTTACTAGGAAGAAAACTAGGGTGTATATGTTTAAGGTTGCTCAATGTGTGGTGTGGGTATGGGAGCAATAAATGATAATGTTATAAACGGATAAGATAAAAATTTGTAACTTTTGAAAACTTAAGTTGTGGCTGGAAGTTGCGAAAGAAAGGATTGGTAATTTTTCAGCGTTATTGGTTGATGAAGGTTGAACTCATTTTATAATGTTTTGGTTAAACATATGGTTGGGGAAGATGGTTATGTCTTTCATCTTTATGAAAAGCGATATCAATACGTATATTATATATTAATACTATAGATAATACTCACTATTATATATAATTAATTACCTATTACCAAACTTATCAACGCACCAACAGAAAAAAAAAAAAAAAACGAAAGAAACCCCAGCCGAAGAAAAAAAGACAGAATTTGATCGGGAAAAAAACGAATGAGAAAGAAAAACTCACCGGCCCGCCAAAAAAAAACAACACATGTGAAGCGAAAAAAAAAGAGTCAATCCTCTCGACCTCCGAAGCCCTTAAAATGCTACCTATCGGAGAGCCGCATCATCCGACTCCGCAAACAGCGAGTCAATATAAATATACATATCTATTTTATATAATATTAATATACAATAAAAATTATATAATATTATAAATAACTATTAACCATTATCAATGATAATTTTTTTAATAACACTATACATACATTCTTAAATCTAACACAAACTTTATTTTAAAATATTCAATAACCATTATTCTTTATTCTAAATATTTGTAGTATTTTTTTATTCTTTATAATATTTTTTATAAATAATTTTTCGATAGAAAATAAGATTGGGTAAAATATAGGCTGATAAAAGAACTAAGACCGGAAAATATTTATTATGTTGAATTCTTTTGTAACTTTTATTTTCCTGGAGAGTCCATGATTGAATCCGCCATGCTGGCACGATTCCATTTTTAGTGTTAAAGGCGTTTTATTAGGCTATTTCCCTTTTCCTTTCATTTTCATAATCTTTAATATATGTATTCATTATTTTAGACCAATTTGCAAAAATTACAGACGGAATATTATCGTAACTTTGAATTGCAAAAATGATAGTTTCTAAAATAGTCGGTCACGAGTGCGGGTCGCCTCTTGAATTATAATTATTAATTAACTAAATATTTATATCAAATATCATAAAATTACTGCAGCGTATTGATCCAATGCAGAGCGAGGGCGTTTTATCGAGCGAAGAGTCAGTAGTCATACCACAGGACAATCAGAGAACGCTTCCACGACTCCGGATGCTCCCATCGACTCCAGAGACCTAAAAACCCATAAAAAATACCAAAATAAGCCTAAAATACAACTTTTGCAAATGTTGCAAGTATTATTGGAATATTTTGCAACGAAAAACGATTGTCGATCCTGGGCCTACTACTCGTGCCTTTTCCCCAATCTGCCCAATATATAATATATTATATAATTAAATAAGAATATAATATAACTATAACAATAATAATTATAATATATATAATATATATTAATATATATTATATAATATATTATTATAAACTAATATATATATATATATACTATATATATTACCTATAATGGTACCAAGCACTGACAATTTCCATGCTTTTTCAATATTACCGTTGAAATGTTAAGAGTACAACTTGATTAGAAATCGTTTGATGCCTTTCCCTCTATATCTTACCCCAGAAATTCACCTATTATATATATATATAAAATATAGATATATATCTATTATATAATAATACTATATATATTATATATATAATTATAAATTAATATAATATATATGGGTGCAGGTGGTATTGGTTGATGAGTGGTGTGTGGTGTGTGGTGTGTTGGAGGTGTGTGGGTGTGAGGATGAAAGAGCGAGGAAACAAAAAAAAAACACAAAAAAGAATACAAACAAAAAAAAAAAGATGTGAGAAAGTAAAGAACAGGGTGTAAATATATATTTATATATATAATATAATATAATATATTAATATATATAATATATATATTTATAATAATATAGTATATATATATATATTATATATATTGAATATATATGATATTATATATATAAATATATATAATATATATTATATATATATAATTATATATAATATATATATATTATAATTATATATATATAACATTATAATATATAATATATATATAGTTTAATATAATATATATATGACCTGTTATGTTATACGAACTAACGTCAGTTTTTATTTTTTTTTTTTTTTTTTTATATTCAATAATTGCTAAGTATATGTAATACTAAACTAATTTTGAATTTAAGTGGTGTTAACGGAACAATGTATCATAAAAATATATATAGTACCTGTTTTGCTTATATGTCGCCACAATTTTATTTTTTTTTTTTTTTTTTTAAAATATATTGCTAGTAATAGATACTAACAATGAATTTAGTGGTAACGGACATGATTATCGAAATGTGTGACGTAATAAATTTTAAATATAATTATTTAAAATCATTTTTATATTTAATAATATTTTTATTAATAAAATATGAAATATTATGAAATGGTAGGTCACTTTAAATATAATTATTATTATACTTACAGTCTTTGTAAGATTTAAACTACGAATACCGTTTAGATAAGATACGCTAATAGATATCTATAGAGTATATGGTCTCTACTTCGGCCTCTATTAGGTGGGAACGACGGGGGGACTTCGTCCTCCTTCCATGTCCCATCAGCTCGTGAAGCCCTAAATATTTAGTATTTGTGAAAACATAATCTATTTGAGAATTTTTTTTTTTACCTCTTTTTTATTTTTTTGTAAATAATAAACACAAAAAAAGAAAGAATAATGTTAATTTATATGCCCGGTGTTGCTTAAAGTTAATCCGTAGAAAAATCTTTACTATCTTATATTTAAAAATAAATATTTAATTATATATGTGATTTTAAAAATTATTTAAATTATTATTCGAACTATTTGAAATTAATTTCTAGCTCTACACCACTCTAAATACATTGTAGACTCCTCTACATCAAGCCAATTATTAAAAGGATGGCTAAGAATATTAACAGGAAAGAAAAAACAACTCTGGGACCGCGCGACATTGTCACTTAAAATTTTGAGTCACATATCCATCACTCCACTTATAATTTATTTGCGTTAGTATTTCAATTACTAGCAATATTAAAAAAAATCAAAACTGACGGGTCGTAAACATAAAAGGGCCTAAATATTTATATAATGATATATAATATATATATATATATATTTAATATATTATATTATATATGAATATATATATAAATCAAAGTTCTATTTACTTAATATATATATTCTATAATTTATAATTATATACTCTATATATTATAATTATATAATTATATATATATTTATATAATAATATTAATAATATATTGCGTGTGTTGAAATGTAAAATACCTTATTTTTACATACTTATATCTTGATAAACTATTCTCAATTTTTCTACCACTCGATTTTCTATAAATATATTTTATCTCAATTCATTTAAAATATTCAAATTTAATAAAATAAATAAATAAATAAATAAATATCAATAAATATCTAAAATAAATAAATAGAATTATTTTCTGATTCTTTAATTAATTAATGTCCACTAGAGGTTCGAAAAGTTTTAATGGACAACACGGGCAGGTAATACCTGAAGTATCTATATATACAAATATATATATGAATGAAGGTTTGTTTGTATGTACGTACGTACATACAGCTTCATGTCTCTTTACTGGCCTGAGGTTGTTAATTATATATACGAATATAATATTATATATATATAGATAATATATATATATTATAGTATCTATGATCTGGATTGATTTATTGATATATTAATTAATATTTATAATATACTAATTATTATATACATATATATATAATGTATATATATACTCAGTATATATAATATATATATATAGATATAATATATAAATATTATAATATCATAATATAATAATATATATATAGTTATATTATAGTTATATATAGATTAATATATATATATTATAATTATAATGATAATATAATATTATCATAATAGATAATTATATAATATAATAAATAATATATATATATATAAAAATATATAATAAATATATATTATAATAGTAATAGTATATATATATTAAATATGATATAATATAATGGAATTAAGCTATGTATACTCTCCCTCTATATATTTATATATATGGATATTTATATCCCGCGTATCCAAGTATCCAGTATTCGGCTACGATTGCATTAAATTCCGAAAAACACATTGTGACAAAAATCAAAATAAAACTGTATTGAGTCAAAAAAATCTGATATAGTTAATAAAATGTGTGAGGGAAAACTTTGAAAAATATTTTTAATGTAAAAGTTTATAATCTTATGTACCTAACGTAACTTGATTAAGCCTATACTTTAACGTAATAATCCTTATGCTTAAACCTAGCCAAAACTTGCTATCTATTATGGGATAATTACTATTTCCTTTCTCATTCGTTTCATACAAAACAAAACAACTAGTCTTATATAAATTTATATTTGAAACTAGTTACACACTACTTCTCACTTCCAGGCTCGCTCTTCTACAATCTCTCGTTCTCCGTCGTTACTAGGGGAATAAAGAATTGATTTTCAGTCTTCATGAGCATGGGATTGAGACAAGTGCCCCCATCCTGGCTCAGTGGTCAAAATAAATCTGTAATATATATCTTTAAATTTACTATATATCTATATATAATCTATATATATATACCTAATAGATATATATATATTATAATATATAGTCTTTACATATATATAATTATAAAATTTATATATATATAACAATTATATATCTTATTTAGTATATATAATTTATTCATTATATATTATATTATTATATTACACTAGTTATATTCTACCTCCGTATAGTTATATATAGACTATGGTGAATAGCTATAATACCTATATATATTATATATATATATATACTCATACTCAGCTACCGATATATATATATATATTTATAATAGATGATAATAATATAATATATGTGGCTCGGCTCGTGTTAATCTTAGTTCATGGGGAGGCGTATGTATAGGTTTATAATTATTTATAATATATTAATTATAATAATATATATTATACTATATATCTAATATAATTATTAATATATATATATATAATATAATTATATATAATAAATATTATATTATATATATTAAATATTAATATTATATATATATATATATATAATATATGTATATATTAAATTATATATATATATATATATATATGATATATATATATTATTATTATAATATATATATATATATATATAATAATATTATATATTAGTAATATTATAATTTATTATATATATACTATTATTATATATATTAAGTAATACTTTATATATTTAAAATATTTATATATCATATATACAGAGCGACTCCTGCACTCGTAGCACTCTAGAGTTTTAGAAACGTATCTTAGTTTTGGCAAATTTGTGCATTATGTTACAGCAATAGAAATCAATTGTCTTACTTGTTTGCGAAAGTGGGTCAAAATGAAATGGGAATTAAATGTTACGTCATTGAATAAAAAATATAAGAGATTATGCAAAATTGAAAAGGAAAAGGGGAAGAATAGCCGCTATTTTAATAACGCTTTTAAACACATAAAATAGCACTAATCCGCTGCCCAAAGCAATATGGCGGATATCAAATCAGTTGACTCTCCAGTGCAAAAAGATAAAAGTTGATCCAGAAATAGTTTTCAAGTGACATAAATATATTTAAGAGCTCTCATTAAATTATTTATAGAATACTACTAGTATTATAAATAAAAATGCTTTATCAATTACTAATACATAATAAATAATATTTTTATTAAAAATATTTATATAAAGAAAAAAATAATAGAAATATGTTTATGAACCATTTTAGATTATAAAGAAAAATTATAAAAATTAACTTGAAATATTATGTTAAATTAAAGTTTAGTCATTTAGATTAACTTAATAGAAAAACGTGCTAAATAAAAAAAATTAGTGTGTAATGTCACCAACTCAAGTAGTTAATTACAATAATTTAATTAATTACTATAATATATAATATATATTCATATTTATTATACTGAGTGGATATACGAGTCAGTACAAAGCTAATATGAGGGATTTTAAGTTACTACTATTATACTATTGTTATTTATTAAAGTCATATATTTACTATACGTTATGTATATATATATATATAGCTAAGATTTTTATATCAGTATATTTATAGGTGATAAGAGATTTAGTCAGGCAGGCATATACTATACTCACTAAGGTCAAGCTCGTCTCTGTATGAGATATATTAATTTCTTTATATTATTATACCGTACTAGGGGTGACGTATGTAATTGTCCTTACTTAAGATATATTTTAACCTTATTATATATATATCAATTACATAGTATTATATTATATTAAATTAATATTTTATATAGATACATATTTATATTTATTATAATATAATAATTAATATATATATAAATATATATAAATATATATCTATATTATATATTATAATATATATATAATATATATTATACTATACTATACTATATTACTACTATATATATATATATATATTAATATTATAGTATTAATATTTTATAATATAATATATATTTATTTATTTATATATGATTTTATTATTATTATAATTTTATTATTTTAGTATTATATTATTTTATTATTTAATTATTATTCATTATATAATAATTTAATTTATATATTATATTTATTTAATTATTTATATACTATATATTATTAATATATATATTATATATAATTTATATTTTTAATTTATTATTTTATTATAAATATAATTATTTTATATTATTAATCGATTTTATTATATAATTTATATATATATTTATTATTATATTTTATTCTCATATTTTATATTTAATATTATATTATATATTATAATATAGATATATTAATATTTTTCTTATCGCTCTCGCAACTCACTGGAGAGTTTTATTAGCTTGTCTCGGCTTACCGGCTCCGGCTACTAGGTGTATACATTAGTCTGAATAATATATATTATTAATATCTATAATTTTACTACTATGATTGATGGTATATATATATATACTATATATATAGGTATTC
>JABUQX010104037.1:17500-35000 GCA_015478945.1 Trachelipus rathkii
TTATATATATATATATATATATTACTAATATATTATGAATATATATATTTTATATACCGTATATTATAATATATATATTATATTATTATTATATATATATTATATATATATTAAATTATATATATTAATTATATTATATTATTAATATTATATAATTATTATTATTATATATTATATATATATATATATATAATATATTATATAATATATATTACTAATGTGTGTGTTTGTGTAGTGTATGTTAGTGATGAGTATGATTGTATTCGGGCTCTTAGTGAGTTATAGATGTACTATCTAAAATCTTTTGGGAATATAATTATAGTAATATATATAATATTGTAATAATATGAAACTTGGTTTACACCCTTTTTTCATATATGAGAATCCTCGTATGCAGCGAGTTAATACTATATATACGTACACCTATCATAGTGATAGGTGTGTAGATTGCGTGGCCTCTCCAAACTATTGTATTATAATTGAATACCGTTATGTAAGTTATTGAATAACTTTATTTATAACTACACTACCGTCTATATATAAATAATATATATAACGTATCCTTCAGTTCTGCAAAGTAATACTATACTAATAGTAGATATTATACATTATAGTATATAATCACGTAACACCCCCCACGGGTGATGCTGACCCCAAAACATTAATTAAAGACGGTAGAAGGTTGAAACTTTGTCATTATTAACATATACTCTCTCATGTTCATTTAATATTTATAATTTTTTATCCGTATTTATATAATATATATGATATAGTAACCTAGAGATGCTATAAGTACCGATATATATAAGTATTTACGCCTAAATAACTATTTCCATAGAGGGAGCTGTACTGGCTCAACAAACTTTTGTATTATAGATAGTACGTGATAAGGTATATGAATACTTACTTATAAATATATTATACATATTATATATATATATATATATATATAATATATGATATTATTATATATATATATATATATATTATATATTAGGTACATACTCATATTCTAATATATAAGTTTCCTCAGCTGCAGCCTAGGTTTAACATGATACCTTATACCCTCTACCAATGAGTACAGTAAATTGTCTGACCTCACTAATAAATAACATTTGTATAGTAATTATTAATTAACGTATTTAATGTTATATGAACTTGGTATACACCCTTCATTATAAGTAACCTCGGGTAGACGAGTTACATGACGTACAACCGAGGATGCTGACAATACAAAAAGATATATTAACGTTAAGATAATGCGTATACTATTAGTGTATATAACACCTAGGTAGTATATATATAGTAGCCAACCTAGGGCGCATATGCGTATATATGGCGCTAATATTATATGTATAGTATATAGTACTTTAATAAAGTGGTGATCGCATATATAGTATACTATACTTATTTCAGAAAAAATCATCGCTTTGGGCATCACCCTATACCTCGATAGTTATACAATAAATATTTAATTTAATGGATAATATAAACTAAAAATTATTATTCCATATTAATATTTTGTAAATTTAGATATAGGATAGATAATAGTGTAATGATATCAATTATATATATATGCTCTATATATAAATGTATCAGTATTAGTTACATTCTTCACCACTAGCACAGGTGTATAGCTATCATATTTTTTTGAGAATCATTAAGGATTTATTATCATAAATAAATAGAATACTATATATATAATAGATTTTATATATATTAATATTAGATAATATATATCCCCACCTAAGACATTATATTTTTGCATATATTTTCACGATGTTATTTCTCGCGCACAAAAAAAAATACACAACAAGCTCTCCCCCGGTTACAATGTGCCAGGAAAAATTTATAAGACATAGACGATATTAGAAAATGTGGGCTTCTGCCTTTCTTTGACAAGTAAAAGAATAACATCTTAAATGAGTTAAATCTAGACTCGTGAATATTTCGTGAGCATAGATATTTTTACTGAGACATCTTTCCACTTTCACGTATGAGAAATAAGGAGAAGCTCAATAGCTTGGGCTAATTATAAAAAGTCTACAGAATATATTGATTATTTATTTTGTAGTAGAAGTATGCCTATATCTCATGGTGCTCAATTTTAATGAACATAAAATGGGCTATTTTTAAGGGCGGCAAAAATAGAGCCCACATTTTTTTTAATGGAAGAGGTATTATTGAATAAAATATCGATGACGCACAATTTGCGTGGAAAAAGGAAATTCTTGTTGTTATTTTCTAAAATAGAATGGTACTAATCTTTTTATGGTGTAACGTGAAATTGTAAAAAAAAAAAGATTATATCTCAAAACTTCTGAACAAAATAAATTTCATATTTATACTTTATTCGAACATCTAAGTGCCTTGCATATATTTAATTACGGGTAAGAGGGTGCGGCAGCTCATAGGGATGAGCCTCTAGAGACTAGCTCACTGTATATATTAGTAATATATATATATAAGTACTGTATATATCATATATTGGCTAGATTGTTAATAAGAGTGTCTTTATAATTTATTATAGATAATTATATATGGTACATTTATGATATAGGGTATATCTATAGTATATAAAAAAATTAATAGTAAATAGTAAACCTATATAATATATATATATACTATATCTATATTATATATGTATATATATATTATATATACTAGGGTATTATAGTAATATTAATAATATATTATAAATATAATATTATAATAGTAGTAATATTATTCAGTTTTACATTATATTGCTTGTTACATTTATGATGTTTAATAACCTTAATGTCAACGAGCACGATGAATATGTCAAAAACGGACCAAATATAAGTCTCGCCTTCTGCTTTGTAACAGAAGAAACTGTACATGTATTACACCGTTCATCGTTTGAACTGGCAATGAATGCTATATACGTATATATAGAATGATCTCAAAATATATATATATATATATATATATATATATATATATATATATATATATATATATATATATATATATATATATATATATATATATATTATATATATATATATACTGTATATAGGTTAATTATATAAGGTTTATTGAAAGAAATAATAGCAGACGAAAAGGTTGATGAAGCCCGCAAAGCAATACGAGCGTTAATATAATATATAATCTTTGACCACCGTCTTTATTTGATCTTTTTCAGAAAGAGAATTTAACTATATCAAAATTAATAGATAGACTACTATTATATAACTATTCATTTATAGTTATATACTAGATTAGTTATACTTTATATTATATAATATATATATTATATATATATATATATATACATATATATATATATATATACTCGGATATGTCTGTGTATATTTAAATTATTATTATTATTATTATTATTATTATTATTATTATTAGTCCTATTATTGTTATTATTTTTATTATTATTATTATTATTATTATTAATAATTTGGTGACAGATCATCCTCAATTAAGTTAAATTTAATAAAAAAAAAATTAATTAATTTCTTTAGAGTATGGTCAGAACTAACCTAGTTATCAGTTTTCGGTAACTAATTTTCTAGTTTCTAATAAATATTAAATATCCTTACATAAAATAGATAACCTGATATCTGGTTAACAGAACACCACAGTTTTACATACTGCACCGTACCGCTCAGGACCGCACCAGAAGGTTATGCATTAATACCACACCACCATCTTTTTCTTCGCATCGAATGGCGGTGCAGTGCAGTGCAGTGCTCTGCATTGCACCAAAAAATCGTACACTAACACTTCGCACCTCACTGGGGCACAGAAATTGTGTACCACCTCGCATCGCACCGCAGAGCACCACATCGCATCACACAGCACCGCACAGGACCGCACGCCGCTATGGTGAGTCAACCAACCCTGTATCCAATCCTAAAAAAAAAACTCAAACCAATGAATAGAATAACTGTGTAGTCATTGCAAGTAATATTTAATATTTATAATTCTATTAATATTGAATCAGAATTAAATTAAGAGCGTAATTGAGTAAACCCAAGAGACTTGATGAGAGCATTAAAATTAAATTACTCTGAGCTTCTTTATCGCAAGGGACCAAGTTAATGTCAATTGCTAAACTCATATATATATATATATATATATATATATATATATATATATATATATATATATATATATATATATATATATATATATATATATAAATATTGTTTATAGATATGTATAGAAGTTTATACATATATATATATATATCAGAGCGCCATGCTGCGCCGATTCGCCGCGCCTATGCGCCCATGTTCATGGCGCACTATCAATTCGTAGGCGCAAAGGCGCATAGGCGCAACAATTTTTAAAAAGGCGGACTAAGCAAAGGCGCACAGCCAATTCTGTGCGCCTATAGCCGCGCCTATGAACAGGAACAAAGCATTTTTTTTACCCTTAAAAGTTAGAACTTAGAAGCTTGGCAAAATTGTATATCTTTCTAAAAAACAGTGTAAAATATATATATATATATATATATATATATATATATATATATATATATATATATAAATAGATATATATATATATATATATATATATATATATATATATATATATATATATATATATATATATATATATATATATATATATATATATATATATATATAACTGGTTCAGTAGTTCTTAACTACAAATAAATTGGCAACTATGGCTCTGAAGAAGATTTTCAACTTCTGCAGCGCTCGAGCTGAAGGGAAAACATGGATCACAAGGACATGGAGGAGGAAAAGGACGTGTAGATATTAGTTTACAGTGTTTAATTACAAAAATTAATGTGTGTTTTTCTTCCTTATAAAAGCATGCTTTTATTATCGCACTAAAGTTTACTTTTGCAAATAAATTTAGCGAACATCCACCAGCCGGCGAAAAGTCGTAGAAAGTCGCAGGCGCATAGGCGCTAGGCGCATTGATGTGGACCAAAAATATAGGCGCATAGGCGCTAGGCATTAGGTGGGGCGACAGAGGCGCATAGGCGCAGGCGCACTCAAAAAAAAAAAATTATAGGCGCGCTCCAGCGCTGATATATATATATATATATATATATATATAGTATTTATATATATATATATATATAAAAAGAAAGATATACAAATATATATATATATACATATATATATATATATATATATATATATATATATATATGTATACCTAAAATTTTATATCTCTATAGAAATGTTTTTACTTACTTACTTACTTTTAAGCAGGCAACTTCGAGGTACTTCGCCACCATCGCCGGCCGCTCCCTAGAGATAAGATAATTTATATTAATCGACTTATCTCTGAGCCGCATGAGATTTGGGGCTTCGGGAATCCCCGCGATGAGTGTACCTCAGCCATGAAGTAAGGAAGAGAATATTCATATTACAATCGGTCGAGGCCAGAACCTTCTTTCTGCAGTATTGTTTCTGGGGGGCCAATGCATGCAGGGTCCCAGTCACAACACTTGAGGTTGAATGCAACGTGACCTATATATATATATATATATATATATATATATACCTATTTATATATATATATATATATAGTTATATATATATATAAATATATATATATATATATATATATATATATATATATATATATATATATATATATTTCCCCTTTTAAGGTTATTCGGAGATCTATAGGTCTTTAGATCTTAGGTGTCCGTGGTCAAACCTTGACCATAAGGACATTCCAAAAAGATTTTTTACCCAAATCCTAACACAAGTCGCAAGATTGCAATGCTCTTTCGTACAACCATTAAGCTCAGTTCCAGTGTGTTGACAGATACTGGGAGCTTCTCCAGATGTTTTATAAGACTCTTCTTTATTACACCCAGCTTTCCAACTACTATGGGAATCACCACGATGTCATTGGTGTTCCACATTTCTGATTTCGTGTTTGAGTCTTTGATATTTTATCTCCTTTTCCATTTCATATGCCACCACGTTATTATCATTTGGGACTCCCACTTCTATTATATAGCACTTTTGATCTCTTTTGTCCTTGACTACGATGTCCGGTCTATTATGGGTGACTGCTACATCCGTTGGGATGACAGAATCATAGAGTAGCAGCACCTCTTCATTTTCTTCCATTTCTGGGGGATTGTGTTTCCAGTAGTTGACCGCTTCTGTCCTGATGTTATACTTTTGGCACAATTTAAAATGGATCAACTTGCAGATGGTGTTATGCCTTTCAGTGTATAGATGTCTGTTTAGCAGAGTCTGACATCCTGCTAGAATGTGAGGGACAGATTCTGTGTCTTGGTCGCATACTCTACATTTGTCGCTGATGTTCTCTCTTTCTATATGCTTTCGATGCCATCTTGTTCTAATTGTTCTGTCTTGAGCAGCTATAATCACTCTTTCCTCTTCTGCTTGCAATCGTCCCTTCGTGAGTATCTCCACTGACTTTTCCTTATCTATATAACTTTCATCAATGATTTTCTTGTATTCTTTTGCCATTGCTTGTTGTCTCCACTGATTCATATGTTTCTTCTTCCTCTCTGCTTCGAATTTGTCTTTTAATATTTTTGCCTTTTCCTTTTGCGTTTTTTCTTCCCACCTTTGGTCTTGTTCCACTCTAATGTTGTTCACATTCATGTAGTCCGTTTTCTTTTTAATTATTGAGGTTGTTGTTGGCTTGCCTCTTTCATGTTGATACACCCACTGGAGGAATTTGCTTTCTGCGCTTTCCAGGTATTGGCCCAACCCTATTATTTCTCTTTTGTATATGTAGTCTATCTCCACCAACCCCATGCCTCCTTCTCTACGTTCCGTGTACATTCTAGACAAAATCTGTCCCCTATAAATCATTTTGTGCGCATTTAACATTTTTCTCGTTTTAACATCGATCTTGTTGAGGTCTTCCTGGAACCAGTCAATCACTCCACAACTGTACAGGATGACAGGTACAGCTAATGTCTTAATGGCCTCTATTTTATTCCTAGCACTTAATTCTGATTTTAATATTGCCTTGGTCCTTCTTAAATATTCTCTTTCCAATTTCTCTTTCATCACCTTATGTTCCACCTTCTCCGACTCCTCCACTCCTAGATATTTATAAGTATTCTCTTGTTCCAGTTGTCGTATGATGGTATCGTCAATTGTGATGTTTTCATTCTCCGTTCTTCTCCCTTTCCGGAGTGTAAGGAAAGCACATTTATCCAGTCCAAACTCCATACATATATCCTCCGAGAACTTCTTCACTACCTCCACCTGCTTGATTGTTTCTTGTCTGTTTGGGGCATATAATTTTAGGTCATCCATATAGAACAGATGCGAGATTATTCTGCTTGATTTTTCATTACGTGCGTTAATTCTGTATTCATTTTGTAATTTATTTATTAGATTGCTTAAAGGGTTAATGGCCAAAATGAAGAGCAGTGGAGATAGCGAATCCCCCTGGAAGATCCCTCTTTTTATATTGATTTTTTCTACCTCAATCAGTCCCTTTTCATATTTTAGTTTTAAATTGACCTTCCATTGCCTCATTCCTTCTTTTATAAAATCTACTATTTTTTTGTTTATTTTGTATATTTTTAATACTTCTATAATCCAGCTATGGGGAACACTGTCGTACGCCTTCTTATAATCTATCCAGGTCATGCTCAGATGTTTCTGGTTCTTTCTACTATTTTCAAGGATCATTTTGTTGATTAATAATTGATCTTTTGTGCCCATACTATTTCTGATGCATCCTTTCTGTTCTTCGTTTACTATATTATTATTTTCTACATGTTTATACATTCTAGATGCTATTATTGCTGTTAAAGTTTTATATATGGTAGGTAGACATGTTATAGGCCTGTATTTTGTTGGATTTTTGGTTTCTTCAGATTTTGGTATGAGGTTAGTGTCTCCTGTTGTCAGCCATTCTGGAAGGGCTTCTCTTCCATTTATTAATCTGTTAATACATTATTAAAGATAATCTACTTTTGACGTAGTTTGTATGTATTAATATATTTTGCGAACCCTTTGGCATAAAGCGAAACTATAACTTAAGATGGATTTATTTCTACACTTGAACACATATTTAAGGTTAAAACAATGTTAAAAATTCTATTTTCCATGAGTTAATGGCATGAATTAAATAGGATGGCAGAAGCCTTTCGCTTCATATCAAGAAGCCTCTTCAGCTGCCTTTATGTTTGATATACCAACTCTGGAAAAAGACTGATGAAAATATTTTCAACGAATTTGGTGTTAGATTTTTATTTTTCATGAGTGATGACATGGGCAAGTATGCGGTTGAAAAATTTCGTCCGTGGGATTTATTTATACTATGTGTGTATGAAAGCAATTTTTGGAAAAATCAATAATTTGTTCTGAACCGATGTACGAACTAACATTAATTGAAAATGATATTAAGAGGTAAAGGGAGGTGGGAGGGAAGAGAAAAAAGTCATGATTAGGGGGTTATGGTTTGGGGATGTTTTTCATAATATAGTTGTTCAGTTTTTTTGATGGTTGGAGAATGATATTTTAAAAGTTTGTGTTGTAAATGGTCTAATTTATGTTCGCCTTGCATATTGTTGAAATAATTTCAGCTTTATACGATCAATTAATTGTTGGAGATGCAGATTAGGTTTTGCATGGAATTAGTGTTAATAAAGTGGTTGAATTGTGATCTGTGTGTGGTTAGTGATGAGTTTTGATTATCGTTGTGTAGATCGTATGAGTGTTGATATTTTCTTCTGATAAAGTTGTTTGTTTCACCTATGTATGTTTTTGGGCAATGGTTACATGGTATGGTGTATATACATTGTAGAGGTTCAGGGGGTGGTTTTGGTGGATGGAAGAGTTTTTTTTAAAGGGAGAGCATTGGTGGAAGTAAGCGTGATGTTTTGGGGTATGTATTTTTTAAGGTTTTGTGTGTTTTTTAGAGGGATGGGTAGGTGGGAGATGTTTTGAGAATTGATTGTGGTGGGGGGAATGGTATTATTGTTTCAGTATTTTGATCTTGCTTTTCTGTAAGCTTTGTTGATGATGTATGTAGGATATTGTATTTTGGTGAACGTATTTCGAATAAGATTATTCTTTTTTTTAAGATTGATGGGAGAGCAGATTCTGAGGGCTCTAATGTAGAGTGCGGTAAGGGTGGCTATTTTTATAGAAGTGGAATGCGAGGAGTCCAGAATTATATAATACTCACAACAGTTATATTAGAGATTTACACGTTTTTGAGCCAAAATATTTAAATTAGCCACTCAAAAACAACAATCTAATTTTAAACAGACATTTTTTCACTTTTCTCAGAAATATATGTGGGATTATTTTCAATTATATATATAATATATATATATATATATATATATATATATATATATATATATATATATATATATATATATATATATATATATATATATATATATATATATATATATATATATATATATATATATATATATATATATATATATAACTCACACCTCACGGGCATAGCCCTTTTCTAGGAGGGAAACTTCTCTAGGTAATTTCTACCTAGGATCCGGACTAGGGATCGAACCCGGGCCCTTGCCATGCGACTCTGTTGCTCTACCGATTGAGTCACGGTATATATATATATATATATATATATTATATATTTGATATATATATATATATATATATATATATATATATATATATGTATATTATTATATATATATATATATATATATATATATTATTATTATATATATATACCGTATATATATATATATATATATATATATGTATATATATATATATTTTATTATTATTATTATTATATATATATATATATATTTATATATATAAATAGAAAAATATATATATATATATATATATATATATATATATATATATATATATATATATATATATATATATATATATATATATATATATATATATATATATATATATATATATATATATATATATATATATATATATATATATATGGAAGCATACATCTATTCCCCATCCCCTTAACTAAAACTGGCGAACTTGGTTTATCAGGATATTACTTGTTCCCAACTCCAGAAAACAGTGCTTTTCCCCACACATTTCATCCCGGAATGGCAAAAATCAGCTCTTCGAGACCCAAAATATCTTTTCCCCTCAGAAATGAGACAACGATTTCAGATCTATTCCTCCTCTCCACATCCACGATTTCAGATCTATTCCTCCTCTCCACATCCACGATTTCAGATCTATTCCTCCTCTCCACATCCACGATTTCAGATCTATTCCTCCTCTCCACATCCACGATTTCAGATCTATTCCTCCTCTCCACAACCACGATTTCAGATCTATTCCTCCTCTCCACATCCACGATTTCAGATCTATTCCTCCTCCGAGCTTTAACACTAAAAAAAGCGAAGAGTGCTTAAATTATCTTTCCAGTGGTCCTCAAAACTTGTGCTTGATCTTGCACTGACATGGTAAATTGTTTACTGCCTATCAACTTCAACCTTTCCCTTCTGCTGGAAGAGTGCATTCATCCAGCATGTGCTGAGTGAAGTGACCTCAGTCAACAATCGAACCATCGTGCTATCCCTTTAACCTCTACCCTTCCTGGGTCTTTTGAATCTGCTTGAACTAGAAGATTTAGAAAAATCTTAAATCTTCTAATATTACCTCTTAATTGCCAGTATGGTTTGTTAAGACCACTTGACTAGTGATCTTTATTTCTCTCCTACTATCCTGTTCTTCTGCATTTAAGCGAATCTTTTTCAATTTTTTAATAAACTCTGGCTAAAATCTTTAACAGTTCTCTATTGGATTACGTTTCTTCGATGAAAAGGCCAACGAAATCGAAGAAGAATTTTTAAGCTTTGCAGAGCTTGAAGGACTTAGTGCCATAAGTATTGCCAAAGTCATTGAAGATTTTGTTACCAATTTATACTTAGATCCTGATAAATGTGTGAGGTTAGGCTTCGATGGATGCTCCACTATGTCTTGGAATAGAAGGTGGTGTGTAGGCGATTTTGAGGCAAAAGTACAAAAAATCCTTGTACTTCCATTGCTCCTCGTACAAGGTAAACCTTGTCGTGAACGACTTAAAGGTTATCCCAGAAATTCGAAACTGCGTTGGGACTATCAAGGAGCTAATCACATTCTTTCGGAGTTCGTTTTACGAGGCAAGCTTATTGCTAACATTCCTAAATTGTCAGAGACTAGATGGTAAGAGAAGTATAAGTGCATTCGTGTTTTTAATGATTACTTCATTGATACAGTTGATGCATCAGAAGCATTAGCTGAAGAGGAAACTGCAGCAGCAAGAAAACTGCATATTAAATGCACGCAGAGGTGTGCAGATCTTCCTTTGTTGTGTCAGTAGCATTAATGGCGAACTATTCCACTATACTGGAACCCGTAGAAAATACACTTCAATTGAAGACACCTGACATAGTCAATGCCAACCAACATATTCAAGCTATTCTCGACATGCTAAGAAATCATCTGGAAGATGCTGAGAATGACACAGTTGACGTTTTAAAAGAAGCAGGTGACATTGAAAAGTATTTGTATGTTGGTATACTGGCCACTCGCGTTAGTGGCCGACAAAAGCACAGAAGCAACCCTCCAAGTGAAAATCCATCCCAATTTTTGAGAAAGTCTCTAATAATTCCCTACATGGATTCCATCATATCATCTTTAGAAGTCAGATTTTCTGCACACAAATTGCTTGCATTTTCATTGAAACATTTACATTACAGTAACATGAAGATGTTGCATTGGAGGAATGGAATGAAAGTACTTCATCTTGTGAAACTTTTTAAAATTTGTAAGGCATCGAAGGAGAAAGAGAATTGTGATTCAAAATGTGGAATGAGGTACAGGAAGCGCCAGAAATCATTGAGGTTTTAAAAAAGAAAAAATGTTTTTTCCGACCATTAGAAAACTGCTCTTGATATTGCTTTCACAGCCCTGCACAACAAGCATAATAGAGCGTTCATTTAGCTATCTTCGCCGAATTAAAACATGGCTATGAAGCACTGTTGGAGAGAATAGATTAAATGGGTCAGCCATGATAAGCATTCACCGTCAATGTGTTATCGCAAATAGAGAGCAAATAGTGGAAGCTGAAGTTACAAAATTTGCAACTAATCCTCGCAAACTATTGTTCAAATACCATTTTAAATGTGTTCTTCCTTTTGTTATTGTGTATTATTGAATGGGCCCCCAATGGACTGATCCTCCCCCATGAAAGAGGTTGAATTCAGAAAGCTGGTGAAGATGTTTGAATTGAGCTGGATCCGCCCATATATATATATATATATATATATATATATATTTATATATATATATATATATATATATATATATATATATATATATATATTGGTATATATTATTATTATATATATATATATAAATATATATATATATATATATATATATATATATATATATATATATATATATATATATATATATATATATATATATATATATATATATATATATATATATATATATATATATATATATATATATATATATATATATATATATATATATATATATTTATATATATATATTTTTATATATATATATATATATATATATATATATATATATATATATATATATATATATATTTGTATATTATATATATATATATATATAAATATATATATATATATATATATATATATATATATATATATATATATATATATATATATATATATATAATAGCTGCGGAGTCGTAAAATAAATTCTTCGACTCCGACTACCACTCTTTAAATTCAAATTTTACCTTTCGACCTGACCTGACTCCGACCCATTTGAACAAAATTTTCGACTCCGCCTCCTACCCGACTCCGACTCCACTTAAACTAACAATTTTCGACCTAACTCCGACTCCAGCAGTCAAATTCAAAATTTCGACTTACTCAGTTTAGTGCTTACAAAGTTACTAAAACATTTCTTTGTTTCAACTATTTTTTTTCGCTTGCTTTTTGAGAATTAAAAATATACCACTCTTCCAATGAATCTAATTCCAAATACTATACGGTAAAATACCGTAAAGACTAGGGTGTAGCAGATATCCGCATCCGCATAATTTTTTTCTACCCGCATCCGCATTTGCATTTGCATCCGCATGAATTTTTTTGCGGATAGCGGATAGTATTCATTTATGAATTATGAGACTAAATGTTCCTCAACTTTCTGTAACGCAAGATGTTCAGACTCTTTGGAAAAGTAGTTATGCATGCTTGAGAGGATGGGAGAAATAAATGAAGCTGTCGAATAAACACAAAGGTGAAAGGCTTGACAGGTGATGATAATACGATTTTAGGTAATTGTATTACTCTTCTTAAACGGTTTGAAGAGGTAACTAAGACTATTATCTCAGAAAATTCTTGTTTGCCAGACGAGATTCCTCTAGATGCAACGATGAAAGCTGTGATAAATGCTGCTATTAAAAGTAAGGGACTTTCAAAGGTGACAGAAACGCTAATGCTGGAGATAGATAATAGATTTCAAAATCTGCAAAACGATTACGCATCTGCAATAGTAACTTTTCTGGATCCTAGATACAAAACCAAATTTCTTGAACCACGTGTTTCACAAAGGGTTAAAATTTATTTAGTATGCCTATGTGATGAAATGCTGCTAAAGCCAGAAATTTCACCAGCCAATAAAAGGAAAAGATTGCAGAAACAGACACACATTTACTATCTGTTAGCGAAACAGATAGCAGCCATGAAGAGTCTTGTTCAAAGGTGTCAAAGGACACTCTGTCATTGATCGAAGATTATCAAAGCGAAAACTCTTGGAATCGGATAAAGATCCATTGGTTTGATGGCGTGATAATTGTAAAAGTTTTCACATCTTGCAGAACTCGGCAGGGAATATCTTAGCATGCCCTTCAATAGTGTAGCTAGCGAGCATCTTTTCAGCGATGCAGATCTCATTTACGAAGAAAAGAGAAGCAAACTCTCCCTTTAAAGGGCTCAGAAGCTTTAGTTTTTTTAACATAATTTGAGAATTATTAATTTCAAGTATTATTCTACATATAATCTTTTTTTCAAATGGGTTGATGCTGGGGAAAGAGATTGGTGGGGTGCAAAAGAGTTGGGTCCATATCTCGCAATCTGGTAACACAGGTATATATATATATATATATATATATATATATATATATATATATATATATATATATATATATATATATATATATATATAGATATATTAGTTATCTGGTAATATATATATATATATATATATATATATATATATATATAACAACTCCCAGGAAGGGCTTTCGCCCTGTCAGTTTGTCCAACATCTTCTTTTGGCCCGAAACTCTTAACCCTAGAGCATTTTAGAAAACCATTTTTCGCAATTGTTTCCGATGCCAGTCCTCTGGTTAATACTTCAGGTAGTGTTTTCGCTCTTTCAGTAGAACTAGCATCTTCTTTCATTAGGCTTCAAAACTCGTTCACCCAGAGGTCTCCAGAGGATCTTGCTTCTAGGCGCATAAGATTCTAACACTGGTCCAAGAGTAATACAAGCAAAAGGAAAGGACCAGGTTGCTAGCTCTGTCGCCCTATAACCATGCGAAGAAAATCTTCACTTGTCCTGACAGCTACGAAACTTCCAACCTTCTTTATATATATATATATATATATATATATATAAAGTACTTGTGGCTAAGACTCTAAAAACCTATATATTTATATATATATATATATATATATATATATATATATATATATATATATATATATATATATATATATATATATATATATATGAAGTACTTGTGGCTAAGACTCTAAAATCCTCATCCTCAATCTGCGGATAGTGATTTTTACTATCCGCATCCGCGGATAGTCAAAAATCACCATCCGCTACATCTATAGTAAAGACATGACAAACAAATATATTTCAGTTTCGGAAACAAATGTATAACCAATTATAATGAAAATTATTTTTATTTTTATTATAAAACAGCCATTTTAAAATTAACAGTTTAATACTTTCAGTTTCAATAATAATAATAATAATAATAATAATAATAATAATAATAATAATAATAATAATAATAATAATAATAATAATAATAATAATAATAATAATAATAATAATAATAATAATAATAATAATAATAAAAATAATAATAATAATAGTTCTATAAATTTTCGACTCCGACTCCGACTCCGACTCCTCTTACACAGGAATTTTCGACTCCGACTCCGACTCCGACTCCACTTGCACAGAATTTTCGACTCCGACTCTGACTCCGACTCCTGAAAATGCACGACCTGACTCCACGACCTGACTCCACGACTCCACGACCCCGACTCTGACTCGCAGCCCCTATATATATATATATATATATATATATATATATATATATATATATATATATATATATATATATATATATATATATATATATATATATATATATATATATATAGTATGTATATTATATATAATTCACATTTCAAGGGAAAAAACATATTATAAGAGTAGAAAGGTTATAGGTCCGTATAGAGCAGGGGTGGCCAACCTTTTGCATACCATACGCCAATTTTTTTCACAGACGAGTTCAGATGCGCCATTATATATATATATATATATATATATATATATATATAAATAAATAAATCACAATATATATATATATATATATATATATATTATATATATATTTATATATATATATATATATATATATATATATATATATATATATATATATATATAAAATATCACAATATATATTATTTCTATTAATTATATTTTTAGAATTCTTTGATTTAAAAAAATACGGCACTAATTTATAATATGCTCACTTATGAAAAAAATAAAAATCAAATAATTTAAGAAATATGAGAGAACACTGCCTCACTATCACTGATAAACACAAAATTTCAACTGATGATCATTGACGATGTTTTATTACAAGGTAATTTAAAATCATGTTTCAAATATGGGTTTTGGCGGGAAACTATATTGAATATGAGTCGACGCTACAAAAAAAAAAAGCATAAACATTATGATATTTGTTACATACTTCTTTATATCTCGCCAGATTTAACAAATTTCTGGAAATAAATGAATTTTTAGTTTTCATTAAATAAATTCGTAAGAAATAGGCTGACGTAGCCCAGTTAAAATATAAAATCTCCCCAAAAAGTAGCCCGTTGCAATGCGCCACTTATAATCATCCAAATGCGCCACGCTTGGCGCATGCGCCAAGGGTTGGCCACCCCTGACCTACGATCTCGACTAGGGATCGAACACGCTCTCTTGCCATGCGACTCTATCGCTCTACCAATTGACCCAAGGTAGCGGCATATATATATATATATATATATATATATATATAAGTGTATATATATAAATATATACATATATATATATATATATATATATATATATATATATATATATATATATATATATATATATATATATATATATATATATACATACATATATAAAGTATAGTTTTATATTATTATTATTATATTATATATGTATACATTATTATTATTATTACATTATTATTATTTATTAATATTTTAATTCTCATTAATCTTTTAATTATTATATTATATTAGTTATTATATATATATATATTATATTATTACATATATATACATATATATTTATTTATATTATTATTATATATATATATATTATATATTATATATATTATTATATATATATATATTATTATTATTATTATTATTATTATTATTATTATATATATATATATACATATTTTTATATTATTATATATATATTATTATTATATATATATATTATATATATTATTATATATACATATATTATTATATTATTACATTATTATTATATATATATACATATTACATATATAGTTTAAAGTATACACAGTTATATTATTATTATTACATATATTACATATATATATATAATAGAGAAGAGATATATATATATATATATATATATATATATATATATATATATATATATATATATATATATATATAAATATATATATATATATATATATATATATATATATATATATATATATATATATATATATATATATATATATATATATATATATATATATATATATATATATAAAGAAATATTAAGCAAAGAAAATAAAATTTTTAATGACGAGATCATTAACTGACCCCGTGGGCCGCATCAATATTAATCCATTTCATTGGAGATACAAATAATACAGATAATAATAATAATAACAATAATAATAATAATAATAATAATAATAATATAATAATAATAATAATAATAATAATAATAATAATAATAATAATAATAATAATAATAATAATAATAATAATAATAATAATTAATACAGTAATTTAAATTTAGAAATAACGCATCATTCTCGTTTATTTGCCGAGTTAAATGGTATATGTTAAATATTTTGCTTAAAATTTAATTCTTTTCTTACGTTGACTGCATCGATTCTTTATTTATGGGTTTTCTTCTTCTTCTTTAATTAGTTTTAAATTACATTCTCTTCTATAATT
>JABUQX010104037.1:42500-45000 GCA_015478945.1 Trachelipus rathkii
TTCATTATTATATTAATATTATTATTTATTATTATTATTATTATATTATTAATGAGATTACATCTTCATAAGAATTAAATTTTTTCCCATTATCTCTTTTCTTATTAATATATTATCGTGAATTAACTTTTTCATTTTATTCTTATTATTATTAATATAATAACTAATTAACTTTTTCATATTATTATTATTATTATAATGAATTATTATATTATTATTATTATGATTATTATTATTATTATTATTATTATTATTATTATTATTATTTATTCATTTGACATTATTATTAAATTATTATTATATATTTATTATGATGTAATAATTATTATTATTTATGATATTATAATTATTATTCATTAATTATTATATTATTATTATTATATTATTATATTCATTATTATTATTGATTATTATTTATTATTATTATTATTATTATTATTATTATTATTATTATTTTATATTATATTATTATTATTTTATTATATTATATTATTTGTTTATTATTGTAATTATTGATTATTATTATAATGTGGTATTATTATAATTATGATTATATGTATTATGTATTATTATATAATTATTATTATTATTTATTATTATTATTTATATATATAGTAGTTATTATATATATATTATATATATATATATATATAGTATATATTAATATAATATATATATATAATATATATTTTATTATATATATATATATATCTATAACATATATATCATATATATACTATATATATATATATATATATATATATATATATAATATATATATATATATAATATTATAAATATTATATATATATATATATATATATATATATTATATAGTATATGAATATATTTATACTATATAATATATTATATATAATAAATATATATATATTATATATATATATATATCTATATAATATATATATATATTAATATATAATAATATATATCATATATAATATATAATATATGTATTATATATATAGTAATATAGATATATTCTTATTATATATTATATATATACCTATAGATAGTAGGTAGGTAGGTATACTAGATATATACTAGTATATAATGATAGAGTAGAGATATAAGTCGTAGAGGTATAAAATACGGTAGTGATAGTAGAATATACATATATATTAATATAGTAATATATATACTATATATATATATATATATTATATATATATATATACATATTAATATATATATAATATATATAGTATATATATATATTATATTATACCGTATATTACTATATAGTTATATATATATATAGTATATATATATTATTATATATATATATATATATATCTATATATATTATTATATTATTATATATTATCGTATATAGTACTAATCAAATTTTAGATAATATAGAATACGGTATATATATATATTAGTATATATTATTATTATATCACACCCTTATATATATATATTATATATATATATATATATATATAGTATATACTATACTATATATATTATATATATATTATATATATTATTATATATGTATACTAATATATTAATATATATATATAGTATATATATATACTATTATATTATATTAATATATCTATATATTGTATATATATTATATATATACTATATATTATATATAAACTATATTGACTTATATATATATATATATATATGTATATATATATTATATATATATTATATATATATATATATATATATTATATATATATATATATATATATATGTTATTATATATATATATATATATATATATATATATAATATATATAATATATATAATACTATATTATAATAATATAGTAATTAAGTAATAATATTTTATATATCTAAAAGTCCTTTCACGGGTAGATATATATATATAGTACTTATAAATATAATATATATATATATATTAATATATCAGTATATATTAATTATATATATATATATATATATATTATATATATATACCATATAAGATATATTATTAAATATATAAATATATTAATAGTGAATTATAATTATAATATTATGTATTAGGCATACTATAATAGTATATTATAATATAGTTATATGGCTATATGAGAAAAGTAGGTATATAATAGAGGCGTAGGATACTAATTTAGGTAGGGCGTTATTATATATATAACAGGAGTGGGCAAAGGATAAAAGAGCCCAAGTCTCAGTTAAACAGAGGGAAATATAACAGTACAATTAAGCGTAGTTGGCGTTTTATTGTTGGGTCGTGCACATATAGAATATTAGGAATTATTATGTATGAAAAGCAAGGTTATTGTACATTCATATAAGGTCTAAGAGTAGTTCACAGGAGTGCTGAAGTATGTTTCAATTTTTGAACCTGGATACACAATGAGGACAAATTTCACATGTTTCTGGAAACGTTTACCAATTCTTGTGGTGTGATTTCCGCAATGGCCACCTTCTTTGAAATCTGAATTTCCATAACTCCTCAATTTTACTGCGGGTGTGACGTTCTGTACACTTCCCTTTA
>JABUQX010104037.1:55000-64952 GCA_015478945.1 Trachelipus rathkii
TAATACTAATATTATTTATATATATATAATATATAAATAATTTAATATATATAATATTTATAATAAATTATAATATTATAATATATTAATTATAATTATATAATATAAATATATAATTATATAGTATTTATAATATATAATATAAATAATATATATATAATATTTAGTTTATAATTAATATTATAATAAATTATATAATTGGGACTCTACAAAAGATATATTAATATATTTATATTTAATAAATATATTATCTTAATATATATATAACAATAAGAATTTATCTAATATTAGATACAATCATATTTCGATAATAATAACATCATGATTTCTCTGTATAATATATAATATTAAGTGAGATATAACATAATTAATGTGAGGTTAGTATAATTATATTTTAGATTTATGTTATAATAGTAAAGTATGTGCTATTATGTCAAAGTAATTATATGTATGTAGTTTATATATTATATTATTATGTATAGTTATATGGGATATAGACATTATATGTAGAAAATTTATATAAATTAATATATAATAGGCAATTTATTTAATATTATATAATTTACACTGCTTTTCTTATTATTTAATTATATTATAAAGATATATAAGAAGGATTATTAAAATTAATACAATTATGACCATATTAATATTTTTTATTACTTATTAATATATTCTTTTGAAAATTATAATTAATGGTGATTGTTGTATATATTATAAGCATTAATTGAAAAATTGTGAGTTTATAAGTATATATATTAAATAAAATTTTTCGATAATAGCGGTTTTATTCGAAAATATTAATTAAATTAATGAATATTTTTAATAAATTAATATTAGTATCAGTATATAAAAATATAAAATAATTTAAATTAATATTTTAATGTTGATAATTAATAGTTACATAATAATAATAAGCAAATTATCACTAAATATGATAAATAAACCTATATAAAATAATTAATAATAATAAATAATATTAAATAAATATTAATAATAATATAAAAATTAATAAAAATATAAATTCTTTAAATAAATAATAATATAATAAAAAATAATAATAATCTAATAATAATTAATAAAATAAGTAATATTAATATAATACATTAATAATAAATAATAAAATAATAAAAAATATGTATATTCAATAAAAATATAATTAATTAAATTTAATAATAATAATAATAAAGTTTAATTAAATAATAATTACTCAATAAAGTAGAAAAATGATACTATAAGTTACCGTAAATTATATATATATAAGTATTCATGTTTCTTATAATATACTAGATAAAAAGCAAATAATCTATTATCGGTTCATGCAGTCAGTATATAAATATTATTGGTGTTTATTCACCTGCGTGAACACTCTCACGGCACTAAAACAATTATAACATTGAAATAGATAAAATCTATTATAATATATTATAGTATTATTAATATAATTATAGAACATAAATTATTTTATATATATATTATACAATATAAATTGAAAATTATAGAACAATTTCATATATTTGCCAATACGAAACTATAATTTAATTTTATATGAATTTCAAGTAATTTATGAACAATAAGCCTTAATATATATATTGTATATATAGTGGATGCATCTGTAAGTATAATATATATATATCTTTTACTTATCTTTAGCTTTAAGTTTTGGGTAAAAATTAATAGTCCGAATTAATAATTTAAATATAAAAAAGTATATAATATTATAATTAGTATTATTATATTATTTTTTTTTTTTTGCTACAGATTAATTTAAATACATATATTATATATAATATCATATCTGGAATATCGTTGCTTGTATATATAAATTATATATTATATTTACTATATATATATATATTACTAAAAAATTTAAGTTATTATATATTTTATAATATATATATACTATTACTTTTAATGTGGGTGACTAAGATAGTATGGGTAATTCTATATAAATAATTATATAATTATAATATATTAGATATTATTATATATATTTTATATAATAATTAATAATATATTATATATATATTAATAATAGTTTATTATTATAATATATATATATATATATATAATCATATTAATATATATATATATTATAATTATATTTATATATTAATTTATTTCATATAATAACAAATTTTCAGCTTTAATATTTTCAAAGTATTTTGGAGGGAGAAATTAAAAGTAGCCCTTATATTAAATATATATATTGTAATTAATTATAATTTTTTATTAGATATTTATATAATAATATTAATTATATAAATGATTATATATATATATTATATATAAATAAAATGAAATAATATAATAATTAAAATAAAATAATATATATATATTAAAACACTATTTAAGAAAAATAAAATATATAATATAAATATATAATATGATATAAATATAAATAATAGTAAAATATTAATTGATATAATATAAGCGCTCCGTGTATGTTTTCAGTGTTTGATAAAAGAGAGTAAATATAAATAAATAAAATATTAATATATTTATAAAATTAGATTAGGTCGTTGCTGTGTATAAAAAAACTTTATATCGGCTTGAGTAATTATATCATTTATTTACACGAACTGGTATAATATCATATTATATTATCATTTAAAATATCATTTATTATTATTATTAATATATAATATATTAAATAAAAAAGCTTAACATTTTTTATTAAACTATAAAATATTTCTAATTTTCATTATGTGAAGCTCAAATTAGCCTATTGAGATAATTTTCATATAAAGTGAAATAAATGTACGAATTAAAGTGGGAAAAATGAGTATGGTTTAACATAAGTATTAGAATATATATAATAGATATATAAATATAATAAATAATAATAAATAAAGTATATATATATCGGATAATAGAAGAAGAAGAAAAGTAACCTACATATAATTAAAAAAGAAGTAAAAGTGAGAAAGAAAAAGAAGAAAAATAATTAATTGTTAATATAAGATATAATTATTATAATATATATATTTAATATATATATATTATTATATAATTTATAATAATATATAATTATATATTAACTATATTATTAAACTAAATTAACTATAACTATTATTAATATAATATAAATAAATATATTAATTTTAAAAAATAATATTATAATAATTATAATATAATATAATAATTAATAATTATATAAAATTAATAATATATCACTTTAGTATACAATACTTAATTAATTTAAATTAATTAATAATATAATAAATAAATATAATTTAATTTAAATTTATATTATTTTCTTTATATATATTAATAATTAATATTAAATATATAAATTAAATAATTATATATATAATTATTAAAAATTATAATTAAAATTATATGATATAATAATAAATAAACAATATTAATATTATTATAATTCATATTAAAAAATATTGCTTATTTATTTATTTTAAACAAAGATAATATAGCATACAAGATAGTTTTTTACTGTATTGAATATAATAAAATTAGGATGGCTGTAAATATAGTTAATATATAATAATATAAGTATGATGTAATTATTATATTACATATATTTATATATTACGATGTAAACAAGGATTGACATATATTGATGTTAATGTAAAGAATAGTAAGTTTCTGAACTTACTATTTTTAATTTGAATTAAATAAAATACTAATTATATGAAGTTTATAATTTTAGAATAGTTTAATTGATAATTTTAGTAACTCGATTTATTTTAATATATATATAAATTAATTAATTTAATATTAATATATATATATATTTATAATTAATATATAATTAATATAATAATATAATATTTATATATATAAATGAATAAAGATGAATTTTTATGTTACTCAATTTGTGTTTTACTTAGAAGAATAAATATATTAATACAAATTACTCAACGAATTTCTATGTTTATATACATATAAGTATATGTATAAAGAATATATACATACAAGTGTTATAATACATATATCAAAATATAAATATTATATAATATTATTATATTAAATCGATCTTATAAATTTTAATCTATTTTAATATTATTAATATATTATATATATAATTTATTCAATATTATATATAATTTAATTTTATAATTTAATAATTAGCAGCAATAGTTTTATAAATTTAATTTATATTATATTATATATTAATATAAATATATATATAATTATAATATTATAATATTAAAGATATTATTAATTATAATATAATGATTTAATATATATTAATATATATATATTAATAATATAATATATATATACATATATTAAATATATATATATTATATTATATATTATATTTTATATATTATTTTATTATAATATTATTAATTAATTAATATATTAATTTAAATATATATTATATGTTATTACTGTAATTTTTAATTGGTGTTAATATACTATAATATTATATTATCATTCAGTTATTAATTTTAATTGGTATATATATAGTATATTTAATATATATATATAGTTATAATATTTAATTAATATATATATAAATATTAATATAAATATATAATAAATTATAATATAAATATATATTATAATAATATTTATTGATTTATTATTTTATAATTAATATATATTAAATAATATAATTAAATGTTATATTTTATATTAATATATATATATTATATATTATATATATATATTTGTATATTGATATTCAACAAATGTATATTTAATAACTGATATATATATCCTGCTTTTAAGTGTTTATAAACTATAAATATATCATTTATATTTAAATATAATATTATATATCTTATATAATAATATTGCATTTATACTGTTCAAATCATTTAGAGCAGATGAATAAGTGAATTGTATTTTATAATTTTAATTATTGTTTATTGATTTTCTTGCTTTATGATATTAGTTGAGGGGAAAGTTTACGATTCGAAATTAGGCTATATTAAATGTAAATTTATCTATTAAATATATATAAGTCGATATAATATAATATACAATTAAGTACGTTTTCCGAAGAAAGCCTTATAATTTACTAGAGTATTATTATAATTTATTAAAGTTTTTAAATTTATTTTAATATTTCTTATATTTTTTTATGATGTGCTTTTCCAGAATGTTTTATTTGGTTATTCCAAACCTAAGTATACTTTTTACTAGTGGTTTAATAATTTTTATTTTTTCAATTTTAATAATATCGTATTGTATATATTGAAGTACTTAGATCTTAAAATGCATTTTAATTTACTAAATTATTCAAATTATATAAATTTTCAGTACAGTAAGATTATGTTCCATTTTAATAAATCCAGAAATCTCACATTGTAACTAATAGCACCTATTATTATTATTATTATTTGTGTTCTTATGACTTACTATAGGCCCATAATTTTTGATATTTATTGTAGATTTGTTATATGTGTGTTAGTGTGTGTGTGTGTTGTTATGTGTGTGTGTGTGTGTGTATATGAGTAGTGTGGTGTGTAATGTGTGTTATGGATTTAAGAATAAAATCAAGGTTGTTCTCACACCCTTTAATTCTTTAAATTACAATATATATATATATTTGAAATTAAACATATTCGGATTTCACCTATTCATCCCGCAAGTAACGGCATTTGTGAAATAAATTTACTTCTTCATTAAATCTTAGATATCTAAGTTATTTAGATTATTAATTATTCATTTTGCTTATATAGTATGTTCAGATTATCGGAGATTATTCATCCTTATAACACGTATATTTATAATATATCAATACTATATATATATATTAAGTTATTAAAATTAATTTAGTTGAATATTGTGGTGCTATAATTGTAAATTTTAAATTATCCTTAAGTATATATATATTATATATATTATATATATAATATTATAATTATATATATATATATATATTTATATATAAATATATATATATATATTATATATATATATTATATATATAAATTAGTATAATAAATTATATATATATAATAATATATTATATACATAGTATTGATATATATGAAATATATAATTTTATACAATATATATATATAATAAATACTAATAGAAATACTCTATAAATAAATTATTTAAATAATGTAGTCATCACACTTATATTGATAAATTATATTATATTATATCCAAAAACTTTTTATATATTATATATACTTATGATATTAATTTATATATCATTAACTATCTACAATTTTAATATAAAATTCATTTTATGTATGTATATATCTTGAGTATACTTAATATAAATATTATATATAATTATACTAAGATATAATATATAATAGTAATATTATTTTACTATATAAATATTACTATTAATAATTATTTATAAATATATATAATATTAGATTATGTTTATATACTATATTAAATATTTACGATAATATATATAATTGTTTATTTATATATATATAATATATATATTATATATTATATAATATATGTTATATATATATTATATATTTTTATATTATATAATCCCACATAATACCTTGATAGGATATATTATAATTTTAGGGATATTCAATGTCTATACTAATATAACACTTTAATGAATATATTAGGTATTATAAGGTTTGTTTACTTAATCATTTAATATATATAGATCACATGAGTACGTCTCACAGTATATAAGAAAATAAAAGACATTGAAAGTGATAGTTTAATTCTACTTACATAAGACCTTTATATTAATGGACTGTACAATTTATAAATTTATATATATATATTATTTATTATCTAGAAATAATTATTATTCTTTATTATATTATATTTTTATAACTTTTAATAGCCCTTTACTCTTATTTATTAAAGTGAAAAGTTATATCTAATTTATTTAATTATATATCATATAAACTATATATATGTATATCTCCAAAAATATATTCCTAACAATAATTCATCTATCATTATAACATGAATCTATGATTTCAGGTAAATTAACAAAATACTATATTACATATAACAATTTCCGTATGATATTGCGTCCCCACTCCAGTTTTGTGAGAACAGATTGACTAAATGTTTACTTAAGACAATCCTAGTTTTTCATACCAAAATCTTTGCTGCATTTTCCGTCTCCTATTGGATTCTGACACAAAACCTTTATGTATCTTCTTATATGATTTTATGAATATTGTTTCTAAACTCATCTCCCATTGCTGTTTTTTTTTTGCATAAACATTATGAATGGAGGGATTGTGGATGGGATCTTGCGTAGCTTACGCATATTTTTTTACTATATTATTGAATTGACTGCTTGTAGTTTGAGTTAAACAAATTTTTTGGTGTATAATTTTGTCTATTTTTGTAGTAAGCTTATGCTGCTACAGGTAGAGCTGTCAAAAATCGGAGGTAGGGAAGGGGATCGGGTTCATCTGTCCCCCGATCCTTAATCTTCTCTATCATTAAACAAGTGTTGCTCGTTGCTTTGTGTACACACCTGAATTACAGATAGAGACAGCCGCGGTGATATTTAAATTTTGGGAGTAAGGAAAGTTCTCGTTCTAATATCACACTCAGCTAATATTTCATATCGGATTAGACTAAGATAATAGTTTTTGCCAGTGGCAATAAATACGCTAGTAACTCTAATTTTTTTTTCTCCTTTTGTTTTTTTTAAATATTTTTATAAAAATAGTTTTAATATATTAATGTATTTAAATTAGCGAACTTTTTTTTTTAAATTTCATAATTTTGGGATGAACTATACTTTCGCTGTACATTTCAAAAAATGCAGTTTGTTTGCATTTTTTATATAACTATAAAATGCTTTCGACTGTACTGTCATTTTTTTGTTGATATTTTTTAACTTTTAAAAGAACGATTATTAAATTAATGGATAGGTATTTAATATGATATAATATATTAGTAGATTTATATATATAGTAATATATATCAGACATCATATACTGTATATAGGTTATCTATAATTATATAGTATAATAATATATGATATATATATATATTTATACTAGATATTTTGATTTTAATATATTATCTGATTGTAATTTAACTTACCATCAAAAATACTTTATTTCATGAATCTGAATAATATTGGATAATAATTTTATTATAAATATATATAAATAATTAATATCTCCTTAAATCAATAGCTCTTTAGTATAGTTGTTAAAAATAATAATAAATACTTAATAATAATAATCTTTGATCAATATATTAATATACTTTATTATAAGTAAATTTATAGAGGGGATAGTGACTATTAAACTATAGATATATCATTGAAAATTAAGATTTAGTTAATAAATATATATTATATAATTCTCATAAGAACTTACTATCAAATATTATATAAATAGGCCAATATATTTATATATTATTACTCTAATTTCGAGTATATATGTAAAATATATATCCATATATATATATATAGTATATATATTGTATATATAATAAATATATACTTATATTACCATTTTACCATAATTATATTTACATCTGAAATAAAAATTAATAAGTCTTTAATTTTTAGGTATACATATATTAAACTTACTAACTTAGGCTTGAAATTAGTTCTCAAAAACATTCACGTTTTATTAAATTTTGTGCGTGATAAATTTGTAATATTGGGTAACAAGGGAAGATTCTTGAAGAGATATTAAGAACAAGTTAGAAAGAGGTTGGACTCCTGATGGTCAGTTATATAACTATAATTAATCCCTGATTAATTATAGGAGAATATATGACGTTATACGAGATGAGTAACTATATCGAGTCAATCACATTGATTTAATATCTATAAATTAATCATACAAAGATTTAAATCTAATAATATAATTAATAATATAATAATATTAATAATAATTATAAAAATAATAATAATAATAAAAATATTACAACCCATTAAGTATAGATAAAAGTAAAACGATGATAATAATTATAAGTAATAATAATAAATAACATATAATATAAGATTATATAACTAGAAAAAAATAAGAAGGAATAACTGCACTACTGAAAAATAAATTCTATAATATATTTATTTTCCTTCAATGCTAAATAATATGCTAGTCTCTTTTTTGTATTTTAAATAATACAATAATACAAAATAATAATCTATAATAATATATAATAAAATACACTAATAGTATATAATTAATAATTAATAAATGAATGATCGATGATGGTAATATACATACTTATAAATAATAAGAATGAAAATAATAATAATAATATTAATATATATAAATATATAAAAAATAATATAATAATAAATATATAACTAATAGTAATAATATATAATAATAATATATCATATTACCAAATATTAAGCTTCTTCACAATCTATTATGATTATATACATAAAATTAATTTAATTAAGATATTATTTGAAATAACCAATTTTTACAACTTTACTCTAAATTTCATAAATAGATAATAACAATTAATTATCTGGAATCAGTAAATTCATTCATTTAATATCTCATAATTCAATTTCCCCCTAGATCGCTTAGATAAGTGAATTCACCCAGGAGATTAATAGGTGATTAAGATACTTCAGTTATATCATATTCGTATATTTTATACACATGATTATTAGATGTTTCGGCGCTACTTAAGATATCGAGGTAGGAGCATTCAGATGGTGGCTGCTAGAATCAAATATCCAAAAATAGTAATATTTTAGATAATAATCTATTCCAAGTGAATAAATGAGGATAATCCGTTTCATATTAAGTATCCTAGATATGAATAATCTAACTACCCTACTTGTGGGTTTTATATAATAATAATAATATTTTATAATTCTGAATATACAAATAATTTGGCGTTACCACTATTCTTAAATCTGCATATATCTAGTGCTTACATTTGTGAAGTTATGAACTTAAATTAATAACACCACTTATAATGGCATTCGTAAATGAGTGGAATTATTGCAAGCCATGTGAATGGTTTGGAAGCGATGGAACAACTATTATATTGTTTTCATGTGTAGATTAATAGTTCTTGGTTTGACTGTACGACT
>JABUQX010104038.1:0-38333 GCA_015478945.1 Trachelipus rathkii
ATGGGTGTCTGATGGAGAAGGATGGATTCGATATATCGCGGGGTTGGTTGAAACGCGGATTCTGGTGTATAGTTCGGATGACGTGTGTTGGGAGTACGTACCAGCTGGGAGACGAAGAAAGAACTGTGCGATAATGAGTTCAGTATAAAGGTACATGCCTTGGAGGAGGAGGGAATGTGAGTTGTGGCAGAGGCGAGAATGAACGGTGCATAAAAGGATGTGAATTCGGAGTTTATGTAGAGGAGCGGTAGTGGTTTCGCTGGTTTTGTCTCAGGGGATGAAACCCATACATTGACGAGAGAGCTACAGTTGAGGGTACGTCGCACCTCCTCGAAAAGCCCTAGGGTGGATTTTTACTGACTGCGGTGAGTAGTTCTCACTTAAAGGTAAAAATGGGGGCGGTAAGTGCTCGGGGCTTTTATGCTTTGCGGGTCTTACGTTCCTAGTTCTTCTATCTTAGCTTTTCTCGGGTGGTGATTACACACCTTACACCCAAATCTATGGGTACAAGGGAGAATAAAATAATAATTAATCAACCAGGTGTAATAACCATTATATGATTAATACATAATTGAATAATATAGAACAATAATAAAATAATAGATATAATATCTAAAGAATTAATTATATAATAAATAATGTAAATAATAATAATAATAGATCAATAATAATAATAAGTTTAATAATAATAATAATAATCGAATAATAATAATGATAATAATAACAATATAATTAATAATTAATAATAATAATAATAATAATATATACACTATATATATATCCATAGAGTATAGTATATTTTTTTTTTATAATATATATATATATAGATAATATATAATTTATATATATAATAAATATACGTATATATGAGTAATAGTTGAATATTATCGATTAAAAACGTTATCGAAATTGCGGGCTTCACAAGTCGAGACAAAAAAATACGAAATAAAAAAATTTAGAAGCGAAATCTAAATATTTTTCTTTTTGCATCGGTAGCTCATCATGACTGCATCGTGTAATTTTTCAAAATCTAAATGAGTTGTAGACCAGGCGCCTTGCCCTAGCCTCCGCTCAGAGACAACCCTAACATCCTCGGCGTCTGTGTTCGATCCCTCTTACAATGACCGTGCAGTTGTTCCGAGCCTATTTAGTTCAAATCTGTTTTAAAAATCATTTATTAAAAAACAGTTTTCAAAACTCGGGCAGTTACTCAGCTTGCCCTCGCGATGACGATACAGTTAAGGAAAGGTTGCATTATAATTGCAACGCGAGGAAATGATCGATTAAGCGCGTATATATTCCGACATATCCTTTTCTATTACGCGTATAATATTATATAACTGCGCTAGACTTGGCTATTAAAGCTATTAGGCTATTGTAGATTTTATACCTTACATCATTTATTTTGCATATAATATCATAGCGATATATATATAATATATATATATATGGTATATATTAGTATAGGACCAAAGATCTAGTTATTGAACCCTTATATCGAGTGACAGTTAATTTTATTAATTTTTAACTTAAGCTTATATACTAAATGAAAGGAACTTATTCAAAGACAGGAATGCTGAATATAATTTGACGTAGGCGCCCGAAATGATATATTTTCTAACAGTTATAAATTAAAAAAAATACATTAACCTACACTTTGTAGGTTTTCTACTTTCAATCGGCGAAGGGAATATATTTTAGGAAAATTTTCCCGACTTTTCAAACCCCATGCTGATTCATATCAATCACTCGCTTGACACTCCGTTAGCCGCTCTGAGAGGAATTTATGCCCCACCTGTTGCTGCATTCAGTCAGTGACCACAGCCCGCTCTCGCGTATGCATAACGCCACGTCTTGTGCCTTTTTTTGCAAATAATGAAATGATATAAGCTTTTGCGATACAGTACATCCTTATAGAAAGTGTTTAAATAAACGCCGTAAAAAAAAGTGTCCAGTATACACCTTAAATTAAAGATATCTATAACAGCAAAATCACTGTTCGATTATATAAGTTCTTTATACAGCTTAAGTTATGTATAAAAATTGTTCAAGAGAGATATTACCAAAACATCTTTTTCGACCTTTTCCCGCCCAGGATCGCTGTGCGTTATTTTTCTCTGTGTCTATCCGTGGATCGGATGAGACCTTTTTTTACGGTAATAGTTACCCAAAAAAATCAGTAGTTACTATATCTTATGGGTAAAATATAGATTTTATAGTTGTTTAATTTAAGTTAGGTGTACTATATATATAATATATATATATTATGAGATTATTATATATATATATATATATATATTATATATATATATATATTATATATATATATATATATATATAATATATTATATATATTATTTGTTAATGTATTACACGGCAAATAGAGAGGGGGCATCCGAGCCGACGGGGGCAGAGGGGGGACGATTTCCATACCCCGTAGGGGAGGGGCGGGAGGAACCCCTCGTTGCTCTCTCGACACGAGTGCCTGCTACACAGACACTCCGGAAACCGCAACACCCCGCAATATACAATACCAAAAAGAGCGGGGGCTTCTCGAGGACCCCCCCGGGAGGGGGGAAATTAGTCCTACACCCTGTCGTTCCCCGGGAGGCCGATGAGTTAACCGCATCGCTCTCGTGCCAACCTTGCCCATGCTTTGCGGAACTTTTACCCTTGGGATATCCTGTTGAGTTAATAAAATAAAAAAAATAAAAAAATAATAAAAAATGACGGAGAGTTCGATAAAACGCTAACAGGTCCTTATATATCGGTGACATCATCAAATCCCATATAAATAGAAAGATCTAGTTTAGGGCCATTAAAGATACCCTGTAACTGATTCTTTTTGGGTCCCGCTTGAGCACGAGGCTCACGCAGCCCGCGTCAGTTCCTTCCCTCATTCATAGCACCATCATATAACGCAAGGCCTCTACGCAGGTTCGCCACCGACTAGGTACGTCAACCCCTGTCTGTGCGTCGACTCCTTCCTAGTCTCCGAATCTTCAGATAACTGAATGCCGGCTGTTGTTTAAGCCTATGTATCCACGATAAGACGCCCTTTACTGGGTATATCTTCATTCAAATAGGTCAATAACTAGACTTTTTCCATATATATATATATACGTGAGTAATTATATATATTTATGATATATATATTAATTAATATTATATAATACATAATATATATATATATATTATATATAGAGTATATAGTTCAAAATTTTCTGACAAAAATTAAAAAAAAAACAAAAAATTCGTTGACTATTGGAAACGAAAAAATTGGTAGATGCACAAACATGCAACGAGGAGGATCCCGCCAGCTCGGAGCTAAAATCGCCCACTAATGGTATACTATATAAATAATATATAATATTATATATATAATAATATTTATATATATATATATATATAACTATATATATATATATATATTATAGTATATTACTATTATTAAGTATATATATATATATGTATATATATATATTTATATTATAAAATTATAATCTGAGTTGCCAGATAGTTATTTAATCTCTGCTTGGAAACCAGGCGGTTGCTCAAATGAAGAAGAGCTAGAGAGCGATTTTCGGTCGATTTGAGATATTCGGTAGTTGCCTTTTGAGCTGAAAACATCTTTCGTGGTAACTTTCATGCTGATCACTTTCAGTTCGGCTTAGTTGACTGTGGACCTGTAGAGTTATGCTAATCTAAAATTCATTTCGTTAGAACTCTCGAGGCTGAAATAGTTCTACTATTTCGTAAATATTGATATCTTTCTCGGCTTCGTTAACAAGCTTTAAGAGGGTGTATACCCTAAACTTCATTGTGAATTAATTTACCTTTTCATTTGTTATTAAAATTTATTTGCTTATGGTTTATGTTCGGGATTTAATTTCAAAATCGCAAGATCTTTCTGCCATTTTTATAAATATTCTGGAAAAGCTAATTTAAGTGGGTGAACTGCCTAGTTTTAAGGCTGAGAAAACAAACTTTTCTCAACAGCTTAAGATAATCGTAATTGTGACATCCCACGTTACCTAAATGTAATTCAGGGAATGTTGAAGACCCTTATGGCTTCAAAGAATACCTCTTAAATATTCGTAAACTTGCAGTGTAAGAAACTAAAAACTACTGTTGCACTTGCCAATGTCAAATTCTTCATAAGAATTTATCAAGTTCTTAATCAGAACAAAATTTTCAGATTTGTGAAATAAGCAAATCTTCCATCAAAATAAAATATAATTAAACAATTATATTATCTTGAGAAAAGTTTACTACTTTAAAATGTTTTCTCTTTAGAAAAAAAAAAAAAAAAGTTGCTTTTGCTTTTCAATTTAACGATAACTACTGACGTTTCAATAATTCTTAAAAGTTTAACGGAAATTAGTTTACAATTTCATCACGTATATTAAAATTTCCTACGTGGAAATTCTTCAATAATTTATTATATAATTTGTGTGAAGCGAATTTGCTTAGTTCAAATATTCTGAGAAAGAAAAATAATTCTCGTTAAAAAATCGTCTTGCATAAAATGATTAGTTTTAAGGCTTTTGAATTCGACAAATTGAGTTTGTTAAATGAAGATTTTAAAATCTATTATATATTATATACTATATATAGATATATAGTATATATATACTATATATATTAGAACTATATATATATATATATAGTAAGTGGTATCAACCTGGGTATAATAGGTATACTATATTGCTTTGATTATCGTATAATGGTTATACCTCGATATGCGTATATAGGAACTCCTCCTTAAAGGGTAACAGTAATCACAGACTACTATATACGACATGACGAAGACAATTGTTGGAATGACTCTGATTTTTTAGTTTTATTTTTTTCAAAGTGTTTTATATTTCAACGGGCAAAAGTTGCCGAGAAAGGTAAGCCACTGGTAGAGAGTTTTTTTTTTTTTTTTTTTCTTTTTTTTTTTATTTGACTTAAGAGGAATACCGTGAATAGTTGATATAGCAGAAGATTTGAAAGAGTGCAGGTGTATACTCTCTTCTCAGGCGGAGGGGTGACGACGAGGGGGGAACTTCTGTCGTCCCCCCCTCTGTTACCCATCCGTCGGCATACCGAGCCCCGTTCTTGAAGAAAGACAAAACAAGAAAATTATAACAGAATGACTTATATAAAAATTAACATGATAAAAAAAAGAAGCAAACTTGTGGAAAACTGCTCGGGAGTAGTTTCTATTGGTGGTTTTTTTAGCTAAACCATACGTCACGAGTGGCAGGCTACACGCACCCCAAATCTGGGGTAAGGCATGTATCAGTCTTTGTCTGCGACTGACGAAATGTCCATCTTTTACATGCGCTAACCAATATATTGTTTTTATTTTCAGTTTACATCATATTTGTTATTATAATGGATTAAAGAATTTGTAACCGGAATAATATTTCTTAACGTGTGCCGATTAAATTCTTAATTTTATATCAAATTTATTTATTTTCTATTTCTTTTGAATGATATATATTTAAATCAGCCAGCTTCTGATTCAATTTGCCTTTAATGAAAGAAATATTGAGGACACATACATTTTGTTAACACATCAAAATTCGCCCCTACTAAATTTACGTTGACCATGCAGCTAAACAAAAGCACTGTAGTTTCGCATCTAGGGGTTCGGAGAATATTTCGATATCATGGGGACTTATTTATCTAACTTCCTTTTTTAAAAGGTAGTAGTTGCCTATACTACGTATAGTATATTATATTAATTATATACTATATATTATATAGTATAGTATAGTATATAATATACTATATATATTATTATATATACGAGTAGATATATAATACTATATATATATAAATATATCATATATAACTCTTTTCTGTTTTACACAATGGTCAGTTTTGAACTTTTTTTTTTGTTTCCTTTCTTTAATTATATTGACTTTACTATCATGATAACCAACAATTTTAATTCGAGTGGTAACGACTAATTGTATTAAAAAAAACAATAATAGGACCAGTTATACATTCTTACGGATCGCGTAATACTTTTAAATTTTTTTTGTTTATTTTTAATAAAAAAATACCCAAGGGTAAACCGGGGGGGGGGCCCAAAAAAAGGGGATGGGGGCCCCAGTAGTGGGAGGTCCCTACTACGGCCTTCGGGAACGACAGGGTAGGACTTGAACCCTCCGGAGGAGGGTCTCCGGAAGCCCCGCCTCTTGGCAATTGGGTTTGTTCGCGGGGATCCTCGCCCGCATGCTCGCCTTACGCGAGGTATGAAAACGTCCCCCTTACTGTCCGCCCGTCGGCTCGGAGGCCCCCTAAAATTGTTTTTTTTTTTTCTTTATTTGATTTTTAATTATTCATGTATTGATTATTCATTTTTTCTCATACAATTTGTGAATAAGCTCTCTTATACGCTGATGTCCAAATTATGTCAATTGGTTTTTCTGTAAGTGTCGATATCATTTTGAGATATTTAATTTATGAAGAAAAAAATTTGTGGGGATGTTCTGTTTTTGTTTTGTTTTGTGTGTGTGACATTCTAGATCATACGCTGATTCCAAATATGTTAATTGTTTTTCTGTAAAGTTCGTACGTGGTTTAGTTGCCGGCTCCTATATCTTCTATTTTCGCCATACATTCAACATAACACAGTGTGGACTTATATAATAAAAGGGAATTATTTTAGAAAGATACTTCAAAACTTTGAATTACATGTCCCCCCCCACGATCTCAACTCGAGACCCCCTTCCCCTCTTCTTCCCATCTAGTTCCTATTAAGCTTAATGCTCGCGGACTAGTTGTCCGAACGCCTGTCATCGAATACATATATACCGAAATACAAATTCCCAAAACTGACCCGCTCCTTTGCGGTATTTGTGTAAACAGAAAAAGGGATAGGTTACACGCCGCATCCCTCAACCCTAGCGAATGCACCACGGGATACGCTGAACCCGTGACGAGATACTATCGATACTCAGAAGCTTGATAGCACTCACAATCGTGTCTGGGTATACTTCTCATAATATATATATAATAATCTATATATATATAACATATAATATAGTATTATAATAGATTAGTATATATATAGTCATCAAGCGCTTTGACACTGCATAACTGACCCCCAGAATGCCCCGCACTAACTCAATTTTCGGCCTGTTCCTTCCCTAAGCACAAGCTCACCTATATATATATATCCGTAAAACTTATATATAATATTTATATATTATTAATATTGCACGCATATATTAATTTATATGCTGCGTTTGTGAAGAAAATAGTTCTGTCTCAAAAAAAGTAGAATATAAGTTGTTCTAGTGCATTTTTGTTAGGTTATACATTTTTATGTAATCATCGCTCTAGAACATAATACATATATTATACTTATATTATATTCATAACTATATTATATATATACTATATACTTATAATATAATAATATATACTATTATGATAATATTTTTTCATATATAGTATATATATATATATAGGCTCACCTGTATGTTTTAAGGTTAATTTTATGTTTTGATTTGTATAATGTTTTTTTGTTAAAGCAGTATTTTTTAAACCACTCACGGGTTCGGAAAACGGGGAGCAACAATGACTCTTTCCATGGTGATGGACGATGATTCAATAAAGTTCAAAACTATTTTAAATAAGTTATTTAAAAAAATTCATAACTTAAATATCATAAAATTTTAAAAAAAAATGAAAATATCTTAAAAAGTACACTACTTACAGAAAAACCAATTACATATATTGAATCAGCGTATAAAGCTATTACAAAAATGTAAAAAGCATAAAAAAAATTTTTTCTTTTTTGTTTTTTTTTTTTTTTTTTCATAAATGACACAGTATCTCAAAAGTACGACAAACTAGAAAAAACTAGAATTAATATTTGAATCAGCGTGCTTTAACAGCTCTATTACAAAAATGTAAAAAAAATAATAAAAAAGAAAATTAAAAAAAAAAAATGTAGGGGGACGTCGACAGCCTGACGGGCGACAGCGCTGTAAGGGGGGGACGTTATTCCATATACCCCGTAGGGAGGGTGCGGCAAGGAACACCTGCGGAACACCCATAATACCAAAGCGGCGGGTTCCGCGACGACCCTCCCCGGAGGGGGGAATCAAGTCATACGCCTTGTGCCGTCCCTCCGGAAGGGTGTGTAACAGAGAGACCTCGCCAACTCCTGGCCATCTTTTCGCGGTTTTACCCTCTGTGGAGATGTCACAGTCCCATCCTACTCTTAGTTAAAAAAAAAAGAAAAATTTAAAAACTGAGGAGTCGTAAAACGTAACTGGTCCTATATCTTTTTGAATCATGTTTGATTCACCCCTTAAAATTGAGATATGCAATGACAAGAACTATAATGAAAAAAAAAAACACAAAAAAATCAAGAAAAAATGACGGAGTCTTAAAGCATAACAGGTCCTTATTAATATGATATTATAATATATATATAGTATACATTATATATAATATATATAGTATATAATATATATATATATAATAGTATATATATATATATAGATTTATATATAAAGGGTGTATAACTCTAAGCTATACGCGCGACCTGTAGTGCCAATCTATACCCCCACTTATTACTATACTATTATAGGCGGCACTTAAATTATATATAAATATATAATATATATATTATATATATATATATATATAGTATATATAGAATGTTCTAGATAAAGAGGCATTTAAAAAAGACGGTCCCTGCAACACTAAAACGTACTAATAATTGTTGCATAAGTTTAATAACGTACTGAAGCAAAGTAAGATAGTTGTAAAAATGTTCTTTATATATTTTATCTATATTAATAAGTTATATAAGTATATATATATAATACTTATAGTTATATATATATACTATAGTAATATGTATATATTTATATAATATATATATATAAATAGATGCGGCCTCCATAAACTCAAAGGCCTTATATATTATATATTCATGCGTAGCTAGCAATGTGTTCCTATTACGCCGATGGGTCAGGCCAAACATACATCTACAATGTAGTGCTATAATATTATCTACTGTGTACTAACTAGGCAATATAGGCGATCATACTATATACTGCAATATATACATAAGCTTAATCTACGCCTTATATAATCATCTTAAACTAGTAATATATACTACTTATTATTCTAAATAATATAATAACTATTCATTTTAGTTTATACCTATATATATATATAATATATAGATATTATATGATAATATATATATATATATATATATTAATATATATATATATATATATACTATATAGTATATTAAGTATATATATTATTATATATATTTATAGTTATATATTAGTATATATATATATTATAGTATATATATATAATATATATATATATATATATATAATAGATATACTGTTTACAAGAAAAATTACACAGTCTATTAGCCTTCTCATAATCTGGCATTTCGTTCAATCGTCTTTTGTATGATTAAATTTACCAAAATATGATGACATTCTCAATTTGAACTGACAATACTAGCACTTTGGTAAAATTTTGTTGTATTTTGTAGGAAATGATGCATAATAACTTACATTTCAATTTAAAGATCAGATCTCTTCAATAATTAAAATAATTAATAAGTGGATACATCCAAGCAAAACATGGTTTCCAAAGAAAATTAAAAAAAAAAATTTATGCAACTATATCGGAGAGTACGACGAGCGAGAGGCGGCCTGCTTCCCTTTAGTACTGAAAGCATAGGATATATTTTAATATTCAACTACGCGATGTGCATAGGAAGATTAAGCAGTGGATAGAGAGGCAAAGCACAAATACCTCATTTTTGGTTTATATTTCTTTAGATTTTGTAGTATTAATTTCTTATTGTTTCTATTATATTAACATTTTTATATTTTTTTATTTGTTTCTTAATTATTAATTTGTTCTAAAAAATAAAAGATAGGCCACATGCCTACCAGCCTTCCTTAACTACGCACTGAATATACTTACCTATATATATATATAATATATATATATAATATTATATATATATATATAATATATATATAATAGTATACTTATATATATAATATATATATTATATATATAATAGTATATATATATATATTATATAGTATATATATATCGTGTCTAAAGTGACATCATGTAACCTTCCCGAGAAGGCAAGCCCGCTACAGTGCTGATTTCTATTTCTTTTTATTTTTTATTTTTTTTTTTTTTTTTTGCATTTATATTTAAAGAGCTATTTAATATTCTCTTTGATTTTTTTTTTTTTTTTTTTTTTCTGCATTTTTTCGATTGCGAAATATTTTTGTTGTTAAAAAAATTGATTTCCCATTTAGGGCTCGAGGTTGATTACTTATGTTAAAGTAATACCAAAGGTAAATGGAAGTTGAAACATCTAGTATCTTTTTTTTTTTAACTAAAAGGAATACCATAGGGTAAAAGCCGCAAAGAGGACAGGAGCGGGGCTCCCTCTCGGGCCTTGGTGGGACACGGGGCGGACTTCGTCCCCCCCTCTCTTAATATTAATTTTTCTCAATTTCGAAAATTTTCCAAATTAATTTCTTCTCAATCCAGACTAAAATATACGATGATGTTGATGACACCTTCGTGCTTCAAGCGCCCCCCCCCTGATGAAGATGTATTACAGCTCTTAATTGATGAACTAACCAAAAATTTATGGGTCCAAGATTTACTTTTGAAAAATCTGAAAAAATAACTCCTTCCATTTTGTTAGACGGTAACATCTCCTGGTTGATCCAAAGTGAGTACTCACCACAAGTATCTTAACGTCAAACCTATGACAAGGAACTAATATACATACATTTCAATTCCACCTTACCCCTACTTACAAAATCAGCCCTAATTAAACTTTACGTGGCATAGAGATCTACCGTATTTGCTGCTTGACTGGGAAGACTATTTTGACGGCGGCTCTCAGAATTTAACACAGAATCTTGTTTGAATAACAACGATTCCCCAAATAATCTACTCAGATTAAAATCATTAAAACTTTAAAAAGAAAATTGATCGAAGAAAACAAAGATATAGGTTAATGCTTGACATTCTCTTTTCAGATCTCCCCAAACTATAAGATTAGAGCTCTTAATTATGGAAAATACAAGTGAAGAAGAAATAATTACAATTATCCACTAATCAAGATCCAAATTCGTAACACCAAAGATAAAAACTGCATCTTAACTACAAGCCATTGAAACTTTCTTCTATATGTTTCTATTTAGTTCTGAGGAAGTTAGGAGAAGCGTGAATCAGTGTGGTAGCTATACCAATTTCATTGTAAAAAAGATGGCTGGAATGCCTCTTACATCGGGTACACTACACTAATTCTCTCAAACTCCGTGTCTTCACCCAACATAGATACAGACCCCAGTAAGATCTAGTTTGGCACTTTAAAATACGAACACGAACAACCCAAAACCCAATCTCGAATGGTCTAATCTTGACCATTCATTACACCGCATGCACGAAAATTTTGAATTGAGGCTGGCTGAGTCACTTCTAATCTTAATAAAAAAGGCACAAGCCGGTTAAAGATATTAAGTATAATGAAATGGAGAACTTATTTTTGAACCATTTTAGGTTTGCCTAGATAGAGTCTCTTCTTTGAGGCCATTTTTTAAGATTTTAGATTAGATTAATGACAATAACTTTAATGTTGCTTCACATTTATATTTAAAATACTTTATTTTTCATCAAATTAGTTAAATATAGTCTTGAATCGTCTCGATTGATTATGCCTGAACTGTGGCCAGTGCGAAATATTAGATTAAAAGTCAGAAAGCAGTTGTTGAAGAGGTTTCCGTATCTCTTAGAATGTCGAACCTTTCTTTTCGAATGAAGCGGTTGATACCTTTAAGAAGTTGGAAAAGGCTTGTAAAAGTCTCAGTATTTATTATTATTATTATCTTATATTATTAATTTATATATTTATTCATTAATTTATATTATTATGATTATTATTATCTATTTAGTATTATCTAGAAAATATAATATTTAGTAATAAATAATAACGCATCCAAAAAATTTCCTTTAAAAAAAATTAGCGAAGCAAATAAATGCGTTATAGAAATGCCTTTTTTACAAAAAAAAATGCGAGACTCAAAATTCAAAAGCCTCCCGCATTATAGCCAGCTCAGTAATCAATAGTATCTGCAAAGTGTCAAGTGGTATAAAAACAAGTACCAAAATCTCATGCCTGCGAAATCTAGGAATTGGGCCACAATATATTACTAGATACATATATATATTATATATATTAATATATAATATATATATAATATTATATATATATATATAATATATATCATATATGAATATATATATAGTATATATATATAATATATATAATATAATATTTATATATATTATATATATATATATTATTATTTATATTAATATATATACAACCTTTTTACCCATACAGACACCTACATTCCCTTATTAGCCCTCGCCGCACCAGTAGGTCTGTGAGTCCAGATCCTAGCCATGCCCACCGATGTGGCTGGGATATCATTGAACTTGGTTCAGACGAGGCTGGGTTACCTCCATCTACCCTGAGTAATCGTGCATCTTCCACTGATATGGGGCCTCACTGTCGGGGAAAAACAACTAGTAACCTTATCCCCCGTATCTTCCGTGGCTTTAAAATAAATTAACATAAAAAATAAAATAAAAATGATGACATAGATGAATAAAAATAAATATTATTGATAAACAATAAAATCAGATACATAAATGAAAAAACAAAAATAAATAAATTAAATAAATAAATATAATAAATAACATAATACTATTATATTATATACTATATATTAGTATATACGACAGATTTATTTGATATAATATACGAACTACCATAGCATTTATTTACATTCTATTTTTATAAATAGATATAATATATATACATTATATATATATATATATATATAGAGTATATATATAGGTCGAATCCCGAAAAAGGCCAGAATTGTAACTAAATAGACTAATAACAGCATACACGAAAATAAAATATCAAATAATTTGCTATTTGAAAAACCAATTTTAGTACGGAAAATTTAAAAAAAAATAAAAAAAATATATACGCTTTTAAGAAGAAATTAAATTTGTTATAAATGTTGAAAAGAATTACAGTTTAATCTGACAAAACGAACATGCTCGCTACTAAGACCTGACAAACACAAGGTTGCTTTTTTTTTGGTTTAAAAAAAACCTACCGCATACCCGCCGTCAGTAAACAAGAAACGCATAGAGAGATCGGGGTATTTCGCCTACCGGGGGGAGACGGGGGGGACTGCTTCCTTCCCCCCTCTGTCTCCTTCCGTCGGCGTCAAACCCCCCTAAAAACGGAAGTATAAAAGAAAAAAATAATTATTTTCTCCAAATCGTACAAAAAAATGCATATTTGGCACCACTCGAGGAACCTCGAGGAACGTCTTATGGATAGTAGTTCAAGCGTCAAATCCGCGTCAATCAAAGATCATACCATATGCGGAGGGTTAATTTATTTCTAATATTAAGAGGTTATTAATAAATATTAGGACAATAAATTTATTTTTAAGTTTCTTCGATGATATTACTTTGACGAAATCAAAAATGTTATTTAAATTTTCGGTAGATGTAATAGGTTTTCTAGTTACACGCCTGAACTTTTCGGGATGCTGCTATCATATAGTAATAATATATATAATATTATATATTATATATTATAATTTTATTATAATATATATAGTATATATATAATTATATAGTATATATAATATCTATATATGTATATATTATATATATATATTATTTAATTATAAATAAAAGTATATTATCATATATATACTTATTATATATTATATTTTATTTATATTTATATTCTATATTAATTATTTCCTTAATTATTATATTTATATTATATTAATTATATTGTATATAATCATATTGTATATATATTATTGAATTTACTATAATTAATATAAATATATCTATATATAATTAAATGATACTAATTATATATATATTACTAATAAGTATAAATTAGATAATCTATACTATTTGTATATATGTATATATAAGTCAGTGTCTAAGTGACACATTAACTTATTAAGTAACTGCAGACACCGGTACTAGAGTAAAAGCAAATTAGCATATTGGACATCAGACCGGAAAATTCTACTATCGATGCACGAGGCAACTTTAAATCACACAGATCTAAGGGGGGTTTTTACATTCTTATTTGATTTAATTTTTTTTTTTATTCGTCGGAAATTGCAACAACGACCATAATTATCTGTGACCTCAACAGATATCTTTATCATCTAATATTAATAAGTAGCCAAGCAAGCTCAGCATCACGCAATTTCAGTTTTTTCTATAATGTGAAGCAACTATCTTTCCCTACTTTTGCTATTTTTATTATTAGTATTCTTATTTAGTTTATATTTGCATCTTTTTATATCTATAAATATTATTGAAAAAATATTCCAAAAGAAAAGATCGATTTAGAGTTTATAGAAGAAAAATCAATTTAGAAGAAAAATTTCTAATTCGCTAACTTGAGAAGAAGAAGTTGATCAAACAAAATTTTTCCTTGATAATAATAACGTAATTTTACAATAAACGTTAGGCTTTACTGTATGCGTGTAATATTTTTTTTTTTTAAACTAAGGAATACCATTTTGGTAATACCGCACAAAGATGGCATGAGTCGGGGGGTTCTCGGCCTCCCGGGGAACGACGGGGGGACGAAGTCCCCTCTGTCCCCCGTGCGCTCGAGCCCCCTTAATTGGATAAAAAAAAAAGTTCTCTAAATTACCGATAAACCAAAAAAAAAAAAAAAACCGTCCTTAGAAATTTTTTCCGTCTGATTCACAAATTATGTAACTTATGTTCTTACTGTAGGGGCTGCCTCTCATGCTACATTGTCCAGTTTAGGACAGTCTTAATTATATATCTATATAATATATATAGTTAAATATATAATATATATAATATATTATATACTATATATCATATAGTTAATATATATATATATTAATATATATATATATATATATATATATAACTAATAGTATATATATATATATATAATATATATATATTATAATTATATATATATAAAACTGTCGAGGACTTCTCCACTTTGTCAGAAATTATATAAATTTTTTGAGTTCAAATGAATCTATGTATATATATATACAATTTGAATCTCTTGCCTGAAATATTATTTTGGATTTTTGGGTAATTTTTTGAATCGTCCTTTCTTTAACCTTGCGTATTTAATCATAGGGTAGGTGGTACATATATTAGATTTAATCATTGCGTTTTGCGCTTCAATATATTAAGTAGATTATTTTCTTGCGTAATTTTTTTGGGGGTTTTTTTTTTTTTTTAGCCTTTTCAAATATTCATTTAACAAAGATCTCTTTTGAAGAGACGAGTCATTCTTCGTTCAAATAGGTCTAGTGCGAGGACCAGTTTAGCTGGAAGAATTTGGGAGGGAGGGAAATAACACCCTCTCTCCAGAAGGAACTTAGTCGACTCACGAAAGGGGCAGGTTAAGTCAAAACCGTCCCCTTATTTACGAGACTGAGAGCTGTGATCTAAAAGAAAAATCACGCCCTTTTCCAAAGAATCTTCTCGAATGCTTTCTGCCACAGGGAACCATGAAGAATAGTCATATTCGTAACTTGATTGATGAAATTAAATCAAAATTAGATAGTAAAGAAGTCGGTGCTGCCTGATCCGAAGAACGGCTTAATCACAAATCAATCATTCTTCAGTCATGACTCAGTCAATTTGGACCGAAGAAATAATTCGAGCGGTACAAGTTAATCGCATACCAGAATCAAAAATTAATCTGGCGATGGAACACGCTGTTTTAGACTTCACCACTTCCTTCTCCAGTGCTGCGCCTCCGTGCAGCTTCAGAGGTCCTCTCTTGACAGAAGGATATCACGTCAAGAGATGCAGAATTTATAATAAAAAATATTCAACAATCTAAACAGGAAGCTAAAAATTCCTGCAATTAATGTGTACAATGAGGTTTGCAGTTGGTTGAGGAGGGACCCTTCGGCCATTCTCTCCGCTCGTTCCTTCTGTCGTTTTCAAAAATTTTTATAGCGGCCAGAAAAGACATTTTCTACGCTGCAAAATTGCAGTATTTGAAATCAGTTATCAGGCAATGCTCTCAAAGATATAAGTCGCTTTCGAAATATTAAAAAGTCTCTTAGACGAATCATATATTATTGATTCTCTGTTTCATAAAATCGATCTGCGCCTATTTTAAGAGAATATCCTGAACAATATTGCGCTGTATGATTACTGCGGAAGTGAGAGCATATATTCATGAAGTTCAGGAGTTTGTTGGACTCGATCTTTCTTTGAAAGATGAAGCTGTTTTAAGCATGAAACGACCCAGATTGGGAGACAGAAGAAATCAGATGGATTAAGTTAGAAAAAGGAATGCCTGAGGAGAGGAATTTGTCGAGTTATAGTCGAGGTTAGAAGAAAGATGGCCATGCAATAGGACAGTAATGGCGGAGGTATTTGTGAGGAGTATGGTTCTACCCACCTAGTCCCAAGGGATGATCCCATACATTGACGAGACTCCCACAGTGAAGGTCCGTTGCAGACCGTGAAGCCCTATGGTAGATTTTTTTTTTTGCTGAGAGCGAGCTCATTAAGGTATCAAGGGCCGGTAAGGCTTGGGCTCTTCTGTTGCCGACTGCGTCATTATTCTTCTACTTTTCTGTTTCGTGCATAATGACAGTCTTTCTTGGGGGAAAAAGTGGAGGTTGATTATTATTATTATATATTTTTATTATTATTATATTATCTATTATTATTATTATTATTATGATTTAATTTATTATTTCTTATATATTATTGTTATTATATTATTTTTAATTATATTTATTATATATTCATTTATTATGATTTTATTAATTGATTAGATTATTATTTATTAATTATATTATATTTTTATTTACTATTTTAGTTATTATTATATATTACATTATTATTAATAAAGTATATTATTATTATTTATGTATTCATTATTATATATTTTATTATTATTTATATTATATCATTAAGTCAATAGTATTAGGAAACGGTTGTTAGTAGTTAGTAGTAGGGAGATAAAAAAATGCACATGTTAATTAGCCGACGAACTCGTCCACAGTGGACTCGGAACAAATTATTAAGAGCAAAAAAAACCGTAACCGCGGTTTGAAAATTTTAGAAACACGCAAAATAACCGCAACAGCAGTTATGCAAAAATTCACCTTTCCTCCAAAAATAACTATATATATATTATATATATAGTATATATATATATATATTATTTATATATATATATATATATATATATATAGTAATATATATAATATAATTATATATATATATAATATATTATAATAATATATACTAGTATATATTTTAGAGAAATGTTAGTATGTATGTATCAGTTTAATTACTATAATTAAGGCTTGCTCAAATTCAAGTAAGACTTTATAGTTAACGAAAAGCTACTAAAATGTAATTAAACTTAATTAACAAAGGAAAAAAAGGAGCTTAAGCTAAATAATTCGGAAAGTTTTTTTTTATATGGCCTTTAAATGATTTAATTTTATGACTAGGGTAGGTAGTGATGAGTGGGAGGGAAACCATTACCCATTAATATTTATATTGAAGGAAATTTTACTAGAAGTAGATATATAAAATAAAGTATCAACATGCCCGTTTCTGGACTCATTTTTATATTGCTTTCTCACTCCTCCTTCAAATAGAAATTACCATTGATCGCCTTTCTCAATAAAAAAAATTAGTAATACTACTATTACTACTACTACAACTAATAATAATTTGTAAGATATAATAATAATGATGTTATTATAATTACATAAATTATATGTTTGAATGTTTAATAAAATTAAACTTTCCTAATGTGTAAATCAAAGGACTTAAAATTGGACAATTTAAGAGGGATATGGAATCGAACCAGCAACCCTTATTTTTTTCAAATTCCGTAACGAAACTGCATGAGCTAATCAAACCTACGAAATGTTACGTATATATATATATATATTACTACTATACTATATATAATATATATATATTATTCGTCTATCTTCACACAGAATATATCCTTATATATATAAATATATTAATATAGATACTATATATATATATATTATATATAATATAATATATAATAATCCTACGATAATATTATATATATATATAATATATATATATATATATATATACTCGTCTTCATCACCCAGGAAGGGTGTATCACCCTGTTAGTGGATTGAGCTTCTGATATAATCTCGACCTCAAACCCTTTTTCCTTGGTTTGCTTTCCAAACCTGAAGAATGAGTTTATCAGTACATCTGATACCTAAGGTTAGTTTTTGAGTTATTTTAAAATAATCTCCCAGGGAGCGTGTTCCCACTGTCAGCAGAACGAGCTTTAATTTAAATCATCTTGACCTTAAAATTCTTCTTTCCAAACCAGAAGAATGAGCTTGTCAGTGCCTCGGATACCAGAGGCCAGTTCTTGAGTTACTTCAAGCAAATTATGAAGAGCCGGATTGCTAGGCCTTGTCGCTCTCGTGAAGAGATCTCTTATCGTTATCAGAAGTTTATTCGTTAGATTCAACTATATCGAGAAATCCACATTCATTGTTGTCTGAACTATATACAAGTATTTAATTCTTAATTTTTTATTGAAAGATGCAAAAAAGAAATGTAGTTGAAATATTTGTTACTTCCCATCTCAAATTGTAATATAAAATAATTTACTTTAAATTTTGAAATATTTATTTCTTCAATTTAGGGAAGCTCCTTTTTTTTTAGTTTTGACTTAAATCATCTTAATATGGATATTTGTGGTATGACATTTTCTTTGCCGCTGTTACAAAATTGATTTCTTCTTTCTAGTCTTCCTCCTCGTGCTTCTTTTTTCATTTCCTTTCTAGTTTCAACGCTTCCTTTCTAGATCAAAGCCGAATCATCATCATCATCATATATATATATATATATATTTATACTAAAACTATATATATAGTTATATTGTAGTATACATATATATATATATAGTATATTATATATAATATTATATATATATATATATATATTATATAATATATATATATATATATATAATATATATTATATTTTAATTAATGGATTTCGGGAGGTATTCTTTTAGAGCTTAGGTACTTGATTTCCGGGAAAAAATAGATAACTAGAGAGACTCTGCTACATCAATGGAGAATTCTTTGCAAGTGGGGGGGGGCGAAGAGATTGGACGGAAGCGAAGTAGAATACCGGCCATAGGCGACTAAGCCCCTCTAGTTCCTAATATATCGATTCGATTTCTCCCTTGCGAGCATGTTTAACAAGTTATCAAAATTAAATTAACGAATTATGCGAAAAATTCAATATTGAAAGATTCGCTGGTAATTTATTTTTAAATTTAATAAATATAACCTTAGAGTTGACTTCGTCTGTGTGTGAATAATATAATAAATATACATTTTCCTTTTGATTTCTATTAAAGGTAATAAGCATTGTCTTTATCCTAGCTGAGTGTTCTTCTGATAGGACAGTCGTTTTCGAAACACTTTCTAAAATTCTTGCGACATATGTCATCTAGTAATATTGAAAGAATCATTCTTCTCAGTCGTAACAAATTCATTTTTTATCAGGAATATGCAATGTTATCTATACTTCTAATATAGCGTTTATTGATAAAATTCTAATTCCTTACACGCTTCTATTATATCACTGCATTGCAAGTATGAAAATTTATGTAAAGAATACTTTTTACAAATTTATGGTTAAATAAGCTAACACATGCCCAAGGCAAATCCCAATAATAAATAAATCACTGGACCAGACAAGAAATTATTAACATGCAAAAGAAAATGAAAAAACTTCATAAGCTCGTCAAAAAATCTAATTGATAAAATTTTATATATTACTTTGCATTCAATGGAATGCAAAATAATAAAAGTAATAATGAATATTAATTTAGGTCACTTTGGTATTTTCTATTTTGATAAATATGCAAAATCTTAATCCTCTGTTGCGCATCTTTCTATATGCACGGTTCGCTCAGCTAAGTAAGTTACGAATTCATGAGCCCTCAATGCTGTATAAATCTCCTCCATCAGCGTATACCATAGAACTTAACCTTCATACATGCCGGGGCTGCTTAAACAAACTAAGGGCCGCTCGAGCGATTGATTTTTCTATGTAGGCTTCCTTCCATATTCGAATGTTTTGCTGTCTGTAGTCATTCTCCATTTTAATATTGTTTCGTCCTCTTTCCACCTCATGAAAGTGGCTTGAGGTTTTTCATGAGTGCTTTGAAGTCTTTTTCCTTAAATCTTCATTTCTGGAGCTTTCTTCAACCGCTGCTTTTTCTTAAGTCAGACATCTTTCTGAAAATAAAAAGATTTTAAAAAACAAAGATTTTTTTTAATAAAAACACAGAACTGAATTAAGCTTGCAAACTTGCGCAACCTCTCCTCTCCAGAACCAATAAGCGACTAACTTAACGGAGTACGCGAGCGACCCTTTTATACCCACCAAGTTAACCGAAAAGTAGTTCACAGCGGCTCAATTCCATTTTTCTGCTAATGGGCGAAAATTTGTGGCAAATCACCAATAATAGAATAAACATGAATCGTCAAAAATATTAACAGCAAAAGAAAGTTGCTCGATCTCCACTTAAGCTCGTCAAAAAATCTTATTGATAAAATTTTATATATTTTAACTTTGCATTCAATGGAATGCTAAAATATATAAAAATAATAATGATAATCATGAGATACATTACATATTTTTTATTTTGATAATTTGCAAATCTTACATCCGTTCATGGCCGCATGCTTTAAAAATTATACCATAGAACTTACCTTCATAATGCCCTGGGGCGCTTAACACAACGTAGGGCCGCTCGAGATGATTTTCCCTTTGTAGCTTCTTCCTATTTCGAATGTTTTGCTGTTGCTTGTTCCATTTTAATATTGTTTCGTCCTCTTCACTCATGAAATGGCTTGAGGTTTTCATGTAGGTTGAATTTTTTCCTTAAATTTCATTCTGGAGGCTTTCTTCAACGCTCTTTTTCTTAAGTCAGATATCTTTCTGAAAATAAAAAATTTTAAAAAACATTTTTTTTAATAAAAACACAGAACTGAATTAAGCGTGCAAACTTGCACCGAAAAGTAGTTCACAGCGGCTCAATTCCATTTTTCTGCTAATGGGCGAAAATTTGTGCTTTTATTAATTACGTTAACCTTTTTATATTAAATTTTATTTTACAAAAATATTTTCACAGACATAGGGAAGAAAGATTGGAGTTTATTTTTATAATGAAAATAAAGCAATTTTCCAATTTAAAAAAATGTTGGATAAGTTTTTATTAATTATTTTTCCTAAATGTCGCCAAATAAAGAATATAAAATATCAATAACTTTAAATTTTACTTTATTTTTTTTACTAAGTAAAATTATACATACAACATTTAAAATTATTAATAGATCGTGAAAATTGAGTGTTAAGTTCTATTTAACACTTAATGGGATAGGGTGTGTATCAAAAAATCAGAAATACAGTAAATTGCGAACGTGCAAGCAAGCACACACACACGAATATATATATATATATATATATATATATATATATATATATATATTATATTATATATATATATTATATTATATATATATATATATATAATTTACTATATATATATATTCACGCACAGTGCGGCAAAGGAGCGGACGAACATAGATTGGAAACCCAACCTATGATGGGTATACATATTCTTTGAATGATTATTTTAAATATCATACAGAGTTCTGAAGGTAAACATTTGGCTACTTAACTGAAGCTTGACATTTAGACAAGAACATGAAATAGACTTCTAGAAGGTGTTATGGACCATAACTTTAGGAAAATAACGTAGGAGGATGGAGGCTATAGTCCAATTGACGATATTCAAAGAAGATTTGGTGAACAGATTGCAGGGTGTGGTGACGACATTGTTTGCAAGTTGGGGAAGGATCCCGTGACATGTAATGTCTGTGAGTGATATAGGCGTGGAAAATGCGGAGGTTTGCAAGGATCACCTAATGAAAGCGATTTTGTCTGTCAGAGGAAGACCACTACCACTCGCCAATACATGCCTTTAAATTTCTAAGTATTTCATCTCGTATGTCATTCAATCAATACTTTTGCCAAGGAGATTTATAGAAAATGTGGCTTTGAGCGCCTCTAGGGCACATAGAAAATCTGAAAAAAGGAAATAGGGCTAGTCTTGCTTAATGCTCAACGAAGAATCTGTATAAACAAACTGATTAGTAAAAGTTTCTCCAACCTCTTCCTCTTCTGCGTCCTTTACTTTCTTTGGTTTCTCCTGTTTCATCAGCATCAATTAACAAACGGAAGAAGCCATTCTAATAATTTTTACTTCCTACTGGATCATACATTCTTAGTTTATATATAGTATATAGTACTTATATATATATATAATATATATATATATATATATATATATATATATATATATATATATAGTATATATATAATATATATAATTGTTTATATATCATTTTATTGAATAGAGATCAGCATATTACGCTCATCAGAATATTAAAGACCAGCATAATACGCTCATCAGATTATAAAAAGTGCAGATTAAGAACTTGACGAAATACTAAAAAGAATTGGATACTGGCAAGTGCAATAATAATTGTAGATTATTTGCACTGCAAGTCAGAACATTTAAGTGATTATATATACTCTTGAAAGCCCAGGGTCTTCACTATAACTAGAATAGTTAGTTAAATAGTGGGATATTACACTAGATTATTTTTAAGCTTATTGAGAAAAGTTTGTTTTCCCAAGCTCAAAACGAAGTAGTTGACCCGTTTTAGCTTTCCAGAATGTTAATAAAATGCACAGATAGAACGATCTTCGAATAAAGGAATATTTGAACATACTTTAATTCAGCACGAAGCTTAACAGTGAAAATTGCTTCCGGCTCGAAGCCTTACAACGAATGATTTTTAATGAGAACCTATCAGTTCAAAAATAAAAGGCGAATAAATTTTCAAATACCCAAAAACCGCTCTCTACTCTTTCCATTTGGCAACCCCCAGGTTTCCAAGAAATAACCTCTTTTCTGACAACTCTTGACTATAATTTTTATATCCTCCCGGGATTTTCTGAAGATATAATTTCAGTGACTTTACTTAGCTCTTTCTTAGCCGAAGTTGATCCCAGAACCGATTATTGACTCCCAGCTCCGGGTAAATGCCTATAGCCGGTTTTTGATAAAGGTTGATGAATCGTTGGGAGTGAAGAGGTAATATTTCATTTGAACTGGTGGTGTAGGTGAGCGGACGTGAATTTATAGCATCAGCAATATCTGACAATATCGTAATGAAGTCGAAATAATTCAACGAAGAACGTCCAATTGTTTTAAATAAACAATCCTTCACCACACGTATTAACCGTTCCCACTGGCTTCCTACCGCATGGGCTAATACCCGAGGATTCGGCTATGCGAATCTATTTTTTCGTAAAAAACTCGCTTCCATTTTCTGATACGAGGAAAGTTCCTAAGAAATCAGTTCCTTGATTGAAGGAGCGCGCGTTGTCGCTATAGACACAGTCAGGCACTCCGAAACGATTAACAAATCGTTGGAACGATTAAATAAATGATTTAGATGACATGTCATCTATAAGGCCCAAATAGACCACAGAAAATTTAGACAGGTGTAAATAATTTTGAACAGATTTTTTGGGCTGAGCCAGAGCCTTTGACTTTGACCCACCAATGTTTGTGTATGTCCAACACCTACATGCTTAAAACGGCCTGAATACATGCCAACTATAGAATATAAATAACTTCTAGACCGGTTCCCTCCTTAAGCAAAAATTAATTGAAAATACAAGCAGCCTAAAACCTACAAAACATATTTAACAATTTCCCACTGATTTCACCCACAAATATTGTAGCCGAATATTTGTAAGAGTGGCTTGTATGCCTAGATGCTTACACTTATGATGAGCATCTCTAATGATTAACTTGGTGAGGTGGTGACTTTTTGACAGCAAGATGGGATTAATTACATCACAATTGTAATAATTTCATCTTGAAAAGCGACCCTTGCTCCTGATGAGATGATTTTCATCTCAAGAACAAAGTTCAGATTGATTTACCCAAGTCCGGAACTTGGCCAGTGAAAGAAGGATTATTCCTTTAATTTCTCTTTCTAAAAATGAAGCTCTTTCGGGAACGATTCTTTCTGCATTGTCTGTAGACAATACAGACGTCCCTCAAAATCAATGATTAATGTCACACCTCCTTGAACAAGGCTCAAAACTGGGAATAATAAAGCTACTACTGATCGAGTATAGCTTGTGTCATTTTGTCAAAATGTTTGACAAAAGCCACTACAGAATGACGTTCCATAGACACCTTGAACATGAGAAGCAAAAAACTGAAATGCTGTGATCCAGTTCAGCTGATGGCCAGTAAAATACTATTTAAAGAGAGCCATTTTGGCCCTTTAAGTCCAGAAGGACATGTTCTTTTAAAATTCCTTGAAGGAAATACCTCTGGTGAGAAGGTCAGCTGGATTATCTTCTGTTCTGACGTATAGAAATTTAGGACTTAACGAATATTCCTCTTGAAGCGAAGAGCTCATGGCGCGAATATCTTGCACACAATTCCTCACGAATATTTGCTTAATTTTCGAGATCCTATTTTGGATCCAATGAAGAGTTATCTGTGAGTCGAGAATATGTTCAATTCCTTGAACTTGACACCCGATAGTCCACTCAACATTTGTGTAAGCACTTTTATGCTAAAACACAGACAAGACAATACCCCTGGAAGCGTTCTTCCTTTTGCAGGAGCGATTTTTCCCTTTGACCAAAGAAGATTTGAACCCTCTGCCATAGACGAGACATCCACTACGAAGCCATAAGCAACAGTGCTTGCATCGCAGAATAATGGATACTTAAATCAGAGTCACTTGACTCAAATGAACGCATCTTCTAAAACACACCCGTCCTTCAGAGAGTTGAGGTCCTTGCTCAACTTCTCCCATGAAATTTTGATTTCGGGAGCGATTATATCTTCCCACCCCATGTCCACTTCCCAAGTTTTCTTCATAAGAAGACGGCCTCGAACGGTGACGGGGAGGTAAAGGCATAGGGGATCGAATACTTTTGAGATCTCCGACAGGAGCTGTCTCTTGGTAGAGACAATATTTAATGAAAAGTCACTAAGACTCAGACTATCCTGAACGGTATTATATAAATACCCTAAAACTCTTTCTTCATCACTTTGATGAGTTGCAAGTTTATCCTCCTCCTTGAATATTTCTTTAAGGTCTGGACAATTTGAGTTCCAGGAGCACAGGTTGAAGCCCCCCTCACTCATACGTGAGGTGGCCTCTCGAAAAATATCTTGAAGTTCGTTCTACAGACGAAGAAGTGTACAAAAATTATCAACGTACAGATTATTTTGAAGAAGAGAGGTACAGAGATCAGGAGGGTATTTTTGGCGTGATGTTGTATAACAGCCCCTAGAACATAAGGGCTGAACAGCCAAACCGAAGATGATGGTGGCATAACCGGTAGAAGTGAGTACTCGCCATTCAGCCTTCCCAAAAAACAGAAACGATTCTGTCCTCGTTCTAAATTTTATCTGATCTGGAGGAAGCTTGTCGAAATATCCGCCCAGTAACGTGAAATTTGTTTCGTTCTGAAAGACAGTAAATAACAAATAGGGAAGCGATTAAATCTACCCCTGGATACGATGCCTGATAAAGTGAAAGGACTACAACCTATCTTCAGGCTGCAGTTAAAGACGGGACGAATTTTTGTTGTCGTCACTTTGAAAGGGCCACTGTTTTAAATTATAGGTCTGTGGGGTATCCAAATAAATTTATGATATAATCTTTCGGATGCAACTCCACAGCCTCCACAATACTATTCTCTCAGGTATTCCTGACATATTTCCCCATACTTGTCACACAAGCCTTGAGCAGTCCAATTTGCTTTTTGACTCGTTGGCATCGTAGCAAAAGAGCAAACGTGATGATTGATGGGAACCTGATCAAGAATTTCTTGAAACCCACGGAAGTTCCACGTGGTACTTCCGTCTCGGAACTCATCCACTATCCCTTCGTGGAATCTTTTAATGAATATTTCGTCAATGGAACCCTGGTCCTGCTCCTCATTGATACCCAGAGACTCTAATTTATAGAGGTTCTCCAGGCCCAAGTCCAAATCAGACTCAGTATGGGTATGTAAGAGTGGGTCGAAGTACGAAGGTACCGGTTCCACTACAAGATTAATTACATGTTCCGGGACGTTCATGACAGATCTTTGAATATTTGAAAAACGAACACGGAACTCTCAAACTGTCATGATTTTTTGACGGCTTTCGGCGAAGAATTCTTCCCAAAAGTATTTTTTCATTTTGGGAAGTGTGTCAAAAAGATTACAAGCGAAAGGCTACGTTACCCATGACAGTCTCTAGGGCACCTGCCCCGAATGCAATTTTTACGGTTTTAAACATGCTTAATACATGAAGACATACGATGCCCAGCAGCCCATGAATATTTGAAACCCTGTCAACATATTATTTTGATAGTGACTATCTGCCACTTTGAAACCATTTTGGTAATATTTTTCATGGCCTCCGTCAGGCCTTTTACATAAAAGCCGATATCCAATTCAGAATCAATGTTTACAGGTAGGCTAAAATATTTTCCACAACAAATGCCCATCTCTAAATTTAAAGACCGTAAGGATTTTAATTCCTCTCCCAAAAATGTTTTTTAATGGAGCTCTGATGACTAGGAAGACTATTTCCATTGACTCCGCAATTTTTTAAAGAATGCTCCTATGAAAAATACGTGGACTGACTACCGAAATCGAGAAGCACACGTACAGGACTATTTTAATGCCCTTCTTGATGTTAAGGGAGAGAGGGGCAGAATATTTTGACCCACGGATGAGGCTTGCAACCTGTATTTAATACAGATATGATTTAGAAGAGGCACTGGCTGACCATTTTCCTCATCGCGCTGAATGTTGACGACGACTATCTCTTCGAAAAAGCCACCGGGACACGTTTTTACTAATTTTGAAGCATAGAGCCGTTATGTGTTGATTTTTTTCCCATTGCCGCATGGGTAACTAAAGTCCATCCTCTTGGCAGGACATTATTTAGCGGAAATGCTTGCTACTTGACAGCTGAACGCACATGCGCAGCCTCTTTACAAGGCGATCTCTTCCCTGCCTTTCAGAGAAGAATATACTTACAAGAAATCATGCTATGATTTCTGTTGCAAAATTTGCAAAATTTACACTTCGAATAAATGATTTAGAAGAATTTTTAAATCTCCTACCCCTTTGACATAACGTTCGTTTCGTCCTTCTGACGAACGAAGATTTTAAATTAATCCTCTTAGAGGAAGGCGTTAAAAGCTGGACCGATTTAGCCGATTATGCCTCAAAAGGTAAGCACGATTACGCTCAAATCCTTTTTAGGGCAGATTTATTTTTTCCCCTCCCCTTCTCCATAGACTTGATTATTTTACTGTAATGCTCCAAGATTATATTAACGGAAGGATATTCATCCTGTGTGATTAATTTGAGCTCACGAAGAAAGCCAGTTTGAAGTTTGTCCACGATTATATGACTCATGAGCTTACAGCCCGCCGAAGGCTCTTCAAAGAAATCGAGTCCAAACTCCTTGAGTTCATGAATATATGCTCTCACTTCAGACAGGAATATATGCGAATATGTTCAGGATTATTCTCTAAATTAGGCGCAGAATCGATTTTATGAACAGAGAATCAATAAAAATGATTCGTCTAAGTAAAGGCTCTTTTGATGCATTGGTAATTATGGTGCGGTGATGATATGGACATCCGGAGGTAAATGCTCAATTGCTTTTGAGAACAGATGTGCCTGAATAAAATTTTTCTTCTGAAACATTGCAAATTTTGCAGCGCTAGAAATGTCTTTTCTGGCCCTATAAACATTTTTAAAGGACAGAATAAACGAGCGGAAAGAATGACGGTCCCCCTCACCCCTGAACTCTTGACACTTTATTGCAGGAATTTTTACTTCCTGTTTTGAATGCTGTGAATATTTTTTTATTATATTCTGCATCCTTGACGTGATATTCCGTCTCAAGAGAGGGCCTCCTGAAGCTGCAGGAGCGAGACGGGAGAAAGACAAGATGGAGAACTAACGCGGTGTCCACCACGCCCGTTAGATTTTTCATTCTGGTATGAATAATGTACCGCTTCAATTATTTCTTTTTCGTCCAAAATTGACGAGTCATACTGAAGAATGGAAGATTTTGTGATGTAACTTCTTCGATCAGAGCATCAAAATGTTTTAAACTTCCTCCAATTTTGATTTAATTTCCTTCAGTTTTGAGGAAACGATGTGATTATCTTCCTGGCTTTCAGTGGCAGAAAGATCAAGAAGATTTTTAAAAAGGAGCGTGATTTTCCTTTTAATCACAGCTCTCAGTCTCTTAATAGGGGACAGTTTTGACTTAACCTCTTTCGTGAGATCGACTAATTCTTCTGGAGAGAGAGTGTGTTATTGTCCTTCCTCCCAAATTCTTCACTGACACTGTCCTCCAACTCAGACACGATTTGCCGGGAGGGGATTCGTCCTTCAAAAAGAACATATTAATAAATGAATTATTTGAAAAAAAACGCAAAAGCAAAAATACGCAAAAAAAAAAAACGCAAAAAAAAAGCTACTTATTAAATGAGCAAAACGCACGATATATACCACCACCTACAGAATTTAATAGGCAATGAATTGCGAAATGGACAATATAGAAAATACCCCCAAACATAACCAATAGATAATTACCCGAAAAGATACTAAAGTTGCCGAAAATATATATATTTTGTTTTTAAATAAAGACAAAATATTTATATATTTTGAAAGGAGGAGAAAGTCTCGATTATTTGGAAACAATCCAGTATATATATATACTATATAATATATATATATATTATAATATATAATATATATTATATATATATATATATATATATTATATATATATATATATATATATATATATAATTATATATATAGAGTATATATATCTCGGGACAGTTAACTAAAAAAATAACTACAAAATGGGGACCCTCAATCATTGCTATTCTACGCCAAACCGTAGCAGAATATAGTATAGGCCGTGGAATATGCACCTATATGATAATATATATATAACTATATAATACTATATATATATAGTATATATATATAGTATACCTTATAATATATATATATAATTATATATATACTATATATATATAGTATATATATATATATATATATATATAATATATATATACTTGAATAATTCTTTAATTTATAGGTCTAATCTGCAGAATATTTTTGATTCGATGCAGATATTTTCAAACGCAACAAACTACTTCTGCAGAATATATATATGTGATGTGTTTAAACAAAAACTAAATCAGTTTTTTTTACGAAAGACGTTTTTTTTACGAAGAGAAATATTTTTCTGTCTCAGTATTTTACGAAAGGCATCTCTGCATCGCAGCACGTAATAGAATATATGAAGTAAACGAAAATTTCCACGTAGGAAATTTAAACTTTAAACGCCAGTATTTTACCGACTACTAAATTTAAACTTTAAACGCCAGTAGTTTACCGACTAAGAAATACTAAATTTTAGGCGAGAAAAACGACTTTTAAATTTACAAACCTTTCTAAAGATAATACAATTGTTAGATTATATCATTTTATTGAAGAGATATCAGCATATTACGCTCATCAGAATATTAAAGACCAGCATAATACGCTCATTCCAGATATAAAAGTGCCAGATAAGAACTTGAACGAAATACTAAAAAAGAATTGGATAGCTGGCAAGTGCAATAAGATTGTAAAGATTATTTGCATGCAAGCAGAACATTTAAGTGATTATATATACTCTTGAAAGACCCAGGGTCTCACTATAAACTATAATAGTTAGTTAATATAGTGGATAATTACCACTAGTAATTTTTAAGCTTTTGAGAAAAGTTTGTTTTCGCAAGCTCAAAACGAAGTAGTTGACCGTTTTAAGCTTCCAGAAAGTTATTAAATGCACAGGATAGAAGCGATCTTCGAATAAAGGATATTTGAAACAATACTTTAATTTTCAGCACGAAGCCTTAACAGTGAAAAATTGCCTTCCGGCTCGAAGCTTACAAAACGAGATTTTAATGAGAACCTATTCATTCAAAAAAAATAAAAGGCGGACATAAATTTTTTCAAATACCCAAAAACCGCTCTCTACTCTTTCCATTTGGCAACCCCCAGGGTTCCAAGAAATAACCTCTTTTTTGACAACTCTTAACTATAATTTTTATTAATATATATATAATATATATATAATTAAATATAACTATAAATATATTATAGTATATTATATATATAATATAATAATTATGATTATATAATTAAAATATATATATATATATATATATATATATATATATATATAGTTGATTTTCATTAGTGAAAACGTGATCCTCCGTGAATTATCAAGTAAAAAGAGAAACAAAAAATATTAAAGAGTTTGAGTAGCTTGGTTTTGAAGAAGATGTTGCAGCTGTATAAAAGATCATGTCAAAGAGAAAGATAATGGAAAAGAGTTTGTGAAGCATTGAAAACAACCATGTATTCTCCGCCATAGTTGCAATCTGATATATATAGTAAACCCGGGCAAAACGGCCGGAAATTTTTCATAAGTTAAAAAAAAACAAATACAGTCTACTAATCATTAACTCCAAATAGTAGACAATACCTGTTTGACAGAACTTTCATTCTGTAACGTGTTAATAATAATAGGTGAAGCTAGTTTTTTGATAATAAATAGGAAATTTTTTTTTTCGAAAGTGGCCATTTTGCCCATAGTTTTGGGCAAAATGGCCACTGGGATGGCCATTTTGCCCACCCACAAGGAAAATGAAAGAATGATGAACTGAAGTGGTTTAATTCTATATTTTCAAAAACTTTTAAATTTTACATCTTTTACAATTACTTTAAATTGATTTTTCCAAATTTAAAATTAAATGATATAAATCTATTTAAATCTTGCAGTCTTTGCTTGTTAACGATTTGACAGTACGCTTGCAATGTCTGCCATGACAAGGTTTTCTTCTGGTTCTGTTGGGTAAATAAATGATGGTCCACTGACTTTGCTGCTCTTCCTTAAGTAACTTACAACAATTCCATCAGTATTGGCGTTCTCAGTAACTTGTGCAACATTACAGATATCTTTGCCCGTTATTTGTTCTTTAAATTTTACAAGGACAAACTTTCCAATTTCCCGTATTGTGTCAGGAGGGATAAAGGTAATGTCATCGTCTGAATCACCTTCATCATTGTCTGAAATGCAGTCGTCTTCATCTGATGTGTGTAATTCTTTGTTATGTAAATAATCTAACATTATTGTATCTTTAGGCTCTTGTACATATTCCAGTCTTCTTTTTTTAATGGGTCTTCCTTTCTCACCACATATTTTACTTTTCATCAATTCATCTTCCTTTCCCATTAACAACTCCTCTTTAAAAGGTGAGCTAGTTATGACTGCTGTTTTACCCCTTTTTCTACCCCTATTAGTCTGTCTTCTACAAGATTTTTTCAAAGGAAACAGCATCTCTGGTGAACGATAAACATCTTTCTAAATCCAAGATAGATCGAGTTGCCTCATTTTCGGTACCAAGTGCAACAACAGGTCCCAATGCATTATTTTCTGGCTGCATACCACCTGTACTAGGAGCTGATAGTTCTTCTATCTTTTTCTGTCACTTCGGCTGCTGCAAAATCATTTTCTGAAAATATATCCGAATCAAATGGATAAATGCCAGTGTTTTTAAAACCATTAATAGCATATGAAATTTTAGCAGCCTCAGAAAATGCTTTTGCAAAAAGTGATGGAACAGTTTTGTAGGTGGGTGCCAATCCTGGATTCGTTTGAATCCAACATCGAAGTGCTCTTGAATAAAATCCAGAAAGAGGTTTCATGAATGAAACATCTAGAGGCTGAAATTTGTGTGATGTGTGTGGTGGAATGCATAAAACTGATACACCAACTTCTCTAGTTGCTAAAATAAACTTTAAGTTCTTATAATGTGATTTGTGACCATCGAGGATGAGAAGGATGGGATCTGAAGGGGAAGGATTTGTGCATTTAACAAATACTTCCTTAAACCATTTTGTAAATATATGACTCTGCATCCATCCACTCTCACTTACGTCATATTGTGAATTGATTGGGGCATCGTGCATCAAATCATTGCCCCTAGATTTCCTAGGAAACACAAAAAATGGAGGCAAGAAATCTCCGGAAGCACTCAGGCATACTTCAACTGTCACCAACTGACCTTTCTCTGCTGCTGTTACAATTCCAACGTGCCTCTTACCTTTAACTGACAAAACTGCATTTTCCTTATTTGAAACTGTACTCATTCCGGTTTCATCAACATTGTATATCCTAGAAGGTGAATATGGGTGCTTATCATAAAGATCCTTTAAAAGACTGAAAAATTGCTTGACAACAGGTTGGTTGAAAGCACTTGTACGAGCTAATGAAGTCTTTCCAGGTGCTCTCCATGTAAGATTTGGATGCCGACGGAGGAAACATTTCAACCAATCATCACCAGCTTCCTTCCTTTCAGTGTTAAAAGGGGAAGGTATTTTATTTAACCTTGCAAATTCAAAAGCTAACCTTTTTAAATCATCATGTTGAAGCCCATGAAAGTAAGAATCCATTCGCATAATATAGCAGGCAAGATCATCATCTTTTTCTGAAAATACTGGTCTATACCTACCTAATTTTTTAATGCTTCCTTTACCATTTTTAATACGGCGGCGTAATGATTTTAGCAGCCCTTTCAGTAGGCATTCCATTTTTCACTGCGTTTAAGGCATTGTCCATATCATTACAACTCCAACTCTGACGATTTGTTTTCCTTTTGTATTCGTAAACCATAGTGACCTATTCAAATATATATATATATATATATATATATATATATATATATATATATATATATATATATATATATATATATATATATATATATATATATATATAATAATAGTATTATGCCTATCTCAATGAATTAGCAATAAAATTTTACAGAAATAGAGCTGGGCAAAATGGCCACTCAAATGGCCATTTTGCCCTTTTCTAACACGTGATATTTATCTTGACTCGTAAAGTACTATTTTAACGCTGATTATAAGATCATTTATGAGGGAATAACAAAAAAGAATCAAAATTATTTAGACACTAAAATTTATATAAAAATATGAAACATGAACTTACCAACTTATGATAAAATATTCTGTAAAAAAAATCTTCGCCCCAATTTTTTTTTTTAAATATTAATTGAATTGTAGAGAAAATTTTTCGCCAACACACAGACGTCTTACGCTCCACAAAGCTCGTACAAACTGAACCTATGTTCAAAATACATGTTTAAGTACGAAATTTCATCACTGGCCATTTTGCCCGTGAATGACCGTTTGCCGGGTTTACCATATAATATATACTTTATAAGTATAATATATATAAGTAATATATAATATATATTTATATATATATATAATATATAATATATATATAATATAAACGCTCTTGATAGTGAGTAAAGAAAAGAACACTAGCGGAAGATAGAAAGAAATTTTGCCTCCTGGGTGAAAGTCGGAACAGCCGCCTGTAAATAATGAATTAATAATAATAATAATAATGACATAATACATAATAATATAATAATAATAAATAAATAATAATAATAATAGATAACGAACAAACAACAGCGCCTGGTTCAGACCTCAGAGAGCAAGTTTTCTTTATCTTTCCGTTAAAGTGGTTCTTTCTTTCTTATATATAATATATATATATATATATATATATATATGATATATACTTATATAATATATAATTATATAATATATATATATATAATATATATATATATAATATATATATATATATATATATATATATATACTAATGTAGCGGAGAGAAGCACGCTGGGATCGAACAAGCGTACCCGACTGGAAGGTGCCTCTCTCCACTCTTTCTCGTAGAGTCGAAGGTCGAAGAAATAGAATATTTCGAAGGTCCAATAATAGAAAATATACGTAAGATGATGGTTGTGAGTTCAAAAGAAGTGGGTTTGAATGTCTAGTAATGCACAAGCAACGCACACCTGACATCAGTCCATCAGGGTAAAATACGGAGCAGGTTAAGGTTTTCTCCGTACGGAGGAAAGTTAGTTCTTGGACTCCCGTAGGCCTGCTTACTTTGAAATGACTGTCAGAGAGGATTGTTGCAACGTTGATAATATATAAACCATTTGGTACAACAATCTAACAACTTTTACCCAGTAGAATATTGTAGACTTAATGTAGATCGTTCCAGAATCTTTACTCGAAGTTTATTAAATCCGATATAGGCTCTTGAAGATTAAGAATAATAATATCAATAAAGCATCAAAATCAAAGATAGTGACATTCGTAAAAGTTTTTTATCTTTTACTAAATCGCTCAGTAAAATATAGTGGGTGGTATTGAAAAGTTAATATAACCAGTCCAACCCACAATATATGAATAAAAAAATAAGGTTAAATAAAATAATATAATCAAGTTATGCATTTCATGGATAAGTTCAAGGTATCCAATGTATAAAATATGTACAAGAGCACAGACAGCTCTGGAATCAGATACGAGAGTGGAAACCGAAAACGCTTCCAAATATTGCTCATGCATATAAAATCAAGGGAGAATAAGAAATTCAGACTCAACAACCGCGAACATATGATGACTTAACTGAATTTGACTGGGGAATGGTTCCAAGTGAGGAGTATGATTCAGGATGAATCACAACTCTGCTGAAGTACTACCAAGGAGAAAAGACTCAGGCCGAACCCCAACGTTAGAATTGGCATGGAGAAAGATCCAGGTGAATCACAACTCCGAGACAATTCCACGAAGAAAGATTCAGGATGAAATCCAACCTTCAAAATAGCACTGAGAAAAAATTCACTAATGAATCTCAGCTCAAGGATATCAGCACAGAAGACGGATTCAGGAATGAATCCCTAGTATAAAAACGAGAAGGATTCAGGAATGAATCCCGACATCAAAACCCTGTTAAAAATAAACAGGAATTGGTATTCGTACTTTACTCTCTATCTATATATTTGACAATTCAAGCATGATTACATAGATCTATGTATGTTAAGAAACCTACCCTGGTAATGTCCAAAAGGGGTTTCTCAAATGGGGAACTAATGATGTCAATGGCCTTCCAACAACAAGACAGTAAACTGCAAACAAAGTGATAAGTTTACTATCTTATATCAATACATAAAGTTTACAGTCATTCACTTGAAATAGAATTACAAAACTTAATTAAAGTGTTTTTTGTAGCACTTGACCTTTGAAACAGCTAGAAAGGCTTATCACTTCGTTCGATGTATAAATTTGAGCACAACAATGGGTTTACAACCATCTGTGCTTCTGCTTGTTTTTCTTAGTTTTTACTTTTAATAAACAATACAATATAATCATGAAACGTTATACTAGAAAGAGAACATATAATTATAGTATCATAAAATATTGCCAAGGTTGATCATAATTACAGCCATAAAATAAATAATATAAAATACTACAGGCTGGATCAAAAATGGTCAAAAATGTCCAGACTGTATAAAACATTTTCAAGGATAAACATTACCATAATCAAAATATTGAATTACCAATTGACACCACGTATGCATGATCAATATCTCCCTTATATCCTCCCCCACTAAATCTAAACCCCCACCTCAATTTTCCACGTCGTTCAAAGAAAGACGGGAGTGAAGAGGCAAAGAGCATAGAAAACAGCGCGCAGAGAAGGATACTCAGGACTCTCAAACTAAACTATGAATAATTTTACAATAAATATTTTATATACAATTTTTTTTAAGACCTTAGGCCCTTCTTCATGGATGACAGACTTGCAGCAGCTTCCTTTTCTTCGTTAAATTCCTGTATCAATGCGGAAAAAGTCATCTGCCGTTGTTGTTCGGTCATGTCATCCCATTTAATCTGATCCATAATCCAACGTAAGCCTGTACGGATTGCAACCCTAACATGAGGATCCAAAACAGACTCAGAGTTACCTAAAGAAGTTGAAGGGAGGTAACTACAAGATGGTGTTGGTTGATTAGAAGGCCCAGAAGTCTGATGATACTGGGGATAGTTCGACCAGGAAGGCTGAACATAGGGACTACTATATGATGGTTCATTTCTTGAAAAATAAGCTCTATGACCTCCAAAATTCTCGGGTGAGAAAGACGACGTAGATGGAACTGGTTGTTCCAGAGGTTGAGCTTGATCCAACTGAGAGAGTGACCCATAATCGTGTGTTACCTGCGTCGTCTTCTCAATCTTATACCTATCCCGCAGAAATTGTTCCCCAAGCTCAACCTCTGGAACAACCAGTTCCATCTACGTCGTCTTTCTCACCCGAGAATTTTGGAGGTCATAGAGCTTATTTTTCAAGAAATGAACCATCATATAGTAGTCCCTATGTTCAGCCTTCCTGGTCGAACTATCCCCAGTATCATCAGACTTCTGGGCCTTTTAATCAACCAACACCATCTTGTAGTTACCCTTCAACTTCATTAGGTAACTCTGAGTCTGTTTTGGATCCCCATGTTAGGGTTGCAATCCGTACAGGCTTACGTTGGATTATGGATCAGATTAAATGGGATGACATGACCGAACAACAACGGCAGATGACTTTTTCCGCATTGATACAGGAATTTAACGAAGAAAAGGAAGCTGCTGCAAGTTTGTCATCCATGAAGAAGGGCCTAAGGTCTTAAAAAAAATTGTATATAAAATATTTATTGTAAATTATTTATAGCTTAGTCAGAGAGTCCTGAGTATCCTTCTCTGCGCGCTGTTTCTATGCTCTTTGCCTCTTCACTCCCGTCTTTCTTCGAACGACGTGGAAAATTGAGGTGGGGGTTTAGATTTAGTGGGGGAGGATATAAGGGAGATATTGATCATGCATACGTGGTGTCAATTGGTAATTCAATATTTTGATTATGGTAATGTTATTCTTGGAAATGTTTTTTATATACAGTCTGGACTTTTGCCATTTTTGATCCATCCTGTAGTATTTTATATTATTTATTTTATGGCTGTAATTATGACCAACCTTGGCAATATTTTATGATACTATAATTATATGTTCTCTTTCTAGTATAACGTTTCATGATTATATATTGTATGTTTAATAAAAGTAAAAAACTAATAAAAACATAGCCAGAAGCACAGATGGTTGTAAACCCATAGTTGTGCTCAAATTTAATACATCGAAGACGTTGATAAGCCTTTCTAGCTGTTTCAAAGGTCAGTGCTACAAATAAACAACCTTAATTAAGTTTTGTAATTCTATTTCAAGTGAATGACTGTAATCTTTTGTATTAATGTTAAAGATAGTAAACTTAACACTTTGTTACAGTTTACTGTCTTGTTGTTGGAAGGCCATTGACATCATTAGTTCCCCATTTGAGAAACCCCTCTTGGATATACCAGGGTAGGTTTCTTAACATACATAGATCTATGTAATCATGCTTGAATTGTCAAATATATAGATAGAGAGTAAAGTACGAATACCAATTCCTGTTTATTTTTAACAGGGTTTTGATGTCGGGATTCATTCCTGAATCCTTCTCGTTTTTATACTAGGGATTCATTCCTGAATCCGTCTTCTGTGCTGATATCCTTGAGCTGAGATTCATTAGTGAATTTTTTCTCAGTGCTATTTTGAAGGTTGGATTTCATCCTGAATCTTTCTTCGTGGAATTGTCTCAGAGTTGTGATTCACCTGGATCTTTCTCCATGCCAAATCTAACGTTGGGGTTCGGCCTGAGTCTTTTCTCCTTGGTAGTACTTCAGCAGAGTTGTGATTCATCCTGAATCATACTCCTCACTTGGAACAATTCCCCAGTCAAATTCAGTTAAGTCATCATATGTTCGCGGTTGTTGAGTCTGAATTTCTTATTCTCCCTTGATTTTATATGCATGAGCAATATTTGGAAGCGTTCGGTTTCCACTCTCGTATCTGATTCCAGAGCCGTCTGTGCTCTTGTACATATTTTATACATTGGATACCTTGAACTTATCTCCAATGTGTATTAACTGATTATATTATTTTATTTAACTGT
>JABUQX010104039.1:0-5000 GCA_015478945.1 Trachelipus rathkii
GAGAGAGATTAAAATTTGGGCATCTGGTGGTTTCAGGGGGTGTGCTTCTTGAATTAGTGATTTGTGGATGTTGTGCTGTTTTAGAATAGATTTCTTTTCTTTGTGTGGTATGTAATCAGCTTGATGTTTGTATTTGTATTATGTTTATGTGTAGATTTTGTGCTTGTTCATGGCTTTGGAAATAGGTTACTTGTGGATGGGGTGCATTTTGGCTGCCAGTCGTTAGGTTTGTTGGGAGGAAGTGTTGTGAAAGGTGGAGCAGTGTTTTGTGGATGTCCACTACACTGCCACAACCTATTGGCACGAATAGAATTATCTTCTTACGGATTTTGTTGCGATGGGTCATAAATATGATATATTATATATACTATATTAGTATATCTATATATAGTATATACTATATATATATAATATATATATATATATATAATATATAGTATATATATATATTTATATAGTATATAATATTATATATATATATATTATAGTATATATATATATACTATAATGCGCGTGTCGTGTGGCGCATGCGTTGTGCGCTGCGCTCCGCTCTCCTTAAATATAGAAATGTATTCTCTCTTGTAGATGCTCATTTTATTTGGCAAGTTGGCTGTTGTTAATGGAGCAAAGGCGGCGACTATTCAGGCCACTTCCAATCTCCTTTCATTATTGTAACTGAAGTCCTTAATTGAGGGAGAAGGAAAAGCGAGATTATCAAGCTATCAATAAATGAGCTCCAAGATATCAAAGAAATTTTCCTTTAATTATATATAGTTCGAATAATCTTCAAAAGTTTCGGACTCTCTCTCTCTCTCTCTCTCTCTCTCTCTTCTCTCTCTTATTTCTCTCTCGTCTCTTTCTCTCTTCGTCTTTCTCTGTCTTCTCTCTCTCTCACTCTCTCTCTCTCTCTCTCTCTCTCTGCTCCTCTCTCGTCTCTCTCTCTCTTCTCTCTCTACTCGTCATCTCTCTGCTCTCCTACTTCTCTCCTATAGTATATATATATATATATTATTATTCACATATATATATACTATATATAATTAATATTATTATATATATATATATATATATATAATAATTTACTATCTATCTATCTATCTATTATCTGATCTATCTATCTATATTTTCCCTTTCTAGTAATTAAATCTCAAATCTTGAAGTGGTTATGTATTTATATTAATATTACAAAATCAAAAACTTGTCATTTGTGTTGAGACAATTTTGTGAAATTTTAATACTATCATTAAAAAGATAATACGCATTTCAATATATAAAAAATGCAATATAAATATATAATATATATATAGTATATATAATATACTATACTATATATATATTATATATATATATACTAATATATATTAATAGTATATATATACTATATATATAATAACTATAGTACTTTCATATTGTTACTTTGCTGCGTAAAAAACTGAAACATTCATTTAAAAAGATGTTGTTGTTTTTCTTCAATTGACTATCATAAAATATATATGGACTTCTATTCAGATTCGGAAACATCTGTTACTCATTACTTTACATTACATACACGGTTCTAAGATACACACATGCACGAGCCACAAAGAAAAATGAGCACACACACACTCTCACACACACACCTACCACACATATATATACTAGGGTGAGTATATAATATTATACTAAAAGAGGTCGAGAATGAAGTTTGATCTAATACGTGAGTATATATATATATACCTAATTAATATGTATAGGTTAGCCTAAATATATCACGTATGTAGTTAACTTGGATTGATTTTTATAATGCATCGTTATATATATATATATGTTCAGTCTCAGGACTGCTGACTTTGGTTACATACAATAGTATTAATATACAACTAAATAGCTATGAGTCTAAGTACATATAAAGTGTGATGTGACCGATTTATTATTATTATAAGTATATATAAAAATATATATATATATATATATATATCAGAGCAGTAATATATGATATATATATTATATATATATATCATCACATCTGGGTGATCTGCTCACAGAGTTCTTGAAAATGTCATATTATGTAGTTTTGAAGGTGTCTTTCACAATCCATGGTTAAACTCTTTCTGTGATTCTCTCACCCTTAACCCTCTGACAATGCTTTTGATGAGCTCCCTTCGAAATTGTGGCGTCATTTCTCTTCTTGTACTTATATGCTAATATATCCCCGGCTTTCTAACTCGTACCGACACCGATTTTCGCCACTAACAGTTTCATATATTAATATATATATTATATATATATTATATTTGTATCATATATATATGTACATAGTATTATATATATTATTCCATTTATAATATATATATAGTTTCATATATATATATATATATATAATAATTATATAGTATTTTATCTACAATCTAATAGTGTTATTTTCTTAAAGAAGTCATTTGTAGTCTCTCATATTCATCATAAGAATTAGAACTCATCTATTCTCATAACCTTTCGAAAATTTACTCAATACCATTAGCTAATGAAGATCAGAAAGAGTCAAGAGTTTAGTTTAAAGCTTCTCTACATTAGAATATTATAAAAATTATTATTTGCAATAAGGGAGAAGATGATACACGGAAAAGGTCCGAATATGGATATTCGTGTACTGGGAAAAGAAATTATTAGTCTTGGGTTTTTTTTGTGGTATAATATATGATATATACTAAATATATACTATTTTATTATATATTATATGATATATTATATATAATATTAGTTGTAGTAGTATATATATTAGGTAGAATATATATAGTTATAATATATATAATATATACATATATATATGAATGATAAAAATAATAGCATCTCTCATACGAATAGAGTGGTTTGTAGTCTGCAGCGGTGCTGAAACTCAATCCGAAATCAAGACGTGTATGAAATTTTTCTGTCGTTATTAATAATGATTAAGTTGTCACAACAGTTGTAATTCAATTTAAAATGATAAATTAAAAATTATTTACCGCATGCGCTGTGTGGAAAAAATAATTTTGGGATCTATTAAAGAGAATATATATATATATATATATTATTATATTATAATATTATATATAACAGGGCCCGTATATATATATATATATACATAATATATGATATAATCTTTATATATATATATATAGTATATATCTTATATATAATAATATAATATATAATAATTTATATAATATAATAGATATATATTATATTATATATAATAATTAAAATTTATTTAAAAATATATATACTATAAATATACTATATATTATACTATATTAATATAATAATTATATAATATATCTTTATATTATATATATATATAGTATATACTAAATAGTTATGTATACATATATAGTGTAATATATATATATATATATATATAATATAAAGAGAACATGTATAGGTAAATATATACCAGTATACAATATACTATAATATATATATATATATATATTATATATATATATGAGGTATAAACTATAGTATATACTATATATTTTTGTATATAGTTATATATAGTATATATATATTATATATATATCTATGTATATATATATATATAGTATATATATTATAGTTTAATTATATACTATATATAGTTACGTATTATATATATTATATTAGTGGATAATATATATATACTATATATATTATATACAATATAATATATAAAAAATAATAATATATATAGTATATATATTATTATATATACGTGTATATATATTATATAATATATTATAGTATATAGTATAGTGTATAATATAGTATAGTAATATAGTATAGTATATATAGTAGCCTATAATTAATTATATATATATATATATATATATATGAGTATAAGTTTATATACATATATATATTAATATTATTATTATAATATATATATATATACTATATATTATTATATATATATATATATTCCTTCTTTAAATAGATTAAAAAATTCATCTTTTTCACACGCCTGCAGGAAATAATTTTTATTTATCATTTTAAATCGAAAATTTATTAAATTCTTTCCCCAAACTTTTCAGTGTGATTAAAAAAAATAATTTAATCATGTTAACATAATGTTGAGGAAGAAAACTTGATATTCCTTGAGAATTCACATATATATATATATATATATATATATAATTATATATATATAATATATAATATATATATATACTATATATATATATATATATAATTATATTTATATATATATATATAGTATATATATATATTATATATATATATATATATATATATATATATATATATAATTATATATATATATATATATATATATGATATATATAATATATATATAATATGATATATCTATATTATATATATATATATATATATTATATAATATAAGATATATAGTATTATATATATATATATATATATATAATATATATATAGTAGTGTCTTGACTTGCGAGTTTAATTCGTTCCGTTACTGAGCTCGTAACTCAATTTGCTCTTATATCAAATCAATTTTTTTCATTGTAATTAATTGAAATGCTATTAATCCGTTCTAGCTGCAAAGCATCCTAGAACAAGCTTTCAGTATATGTTTATTAATAAAGAAAACTATTGACTGTCCTTTCAAATTTAATAATAAAAACCTTAATAAAAAGGGAATGTAAACAGAAACAACCTGGTTTTATAAAGTGGTATATTTTTACATTGGATATTGCAGACGACCTTGATGCTTAACTTTATTTTTTTTGTTCACGTTTTTGCTTTTTTCGGCAAGCTTTTCTCACTTACACCTGCAGGCCGTTTCAAGAAAAACCTGTTCAAGGAAGTTTGCTTTCTCCTCCCTTTCAGAATGTTTCGGAAATGAGTTAGGCAGGTGTCATTAAGTAGCTACGATGCATGACCAGTTGCAACTTATTCTGGTGCTGTCCTTCAAAAAAACTCTGAAAGTTTCTAGCGCGGCTCGTACCGTCTAAATTTTATGGCCTCACATTCAGAGCAAAAAATCTAATACGATTGAAACTCGTATCTCGGAAG
>JABUQX010104039.1:10000-12500 GCA_015478945.1 Trachelipus rathkii
AATATATATTATAATATAGTATATATTATATAGTTAATAATATATATATATATATATATATATTATAATTATATATATATTATATATATAATATATTCGATCTATTAATTTGGTATTAAAATAAGAAGATACGTATGCGACAAACAAGGTATTTAAATGACTTTTTTAGCAACATTTATTGAAAAGAAGAGGAACCTACGAAAATGCGAATAATTAATAATTATTAATTTACTTTATTTAAACTCATTAATGATCAGAAATTGATTAAAAAAATTAATAAGTAATAATTTATGTACAAATATATTGTTTCATAAGGTATATTAATACAAGGACTTAACCAATGCGCTTTAAATGAAGGCTTTTGTGCAAGTCCCTACGTTTGTTTCATCACTTGACCATTCCAGATTCTCTGCTGCGAATATTAAAGATTAATATTTTAAAATGTAAATCTTTCTGCACTCAGAGATTAAAGATTGCTAAATTTGGATTTAAAGATCTTGAACTTTTTGGGACTTCATTTGAAAAATATTTATAAGATCTTTGCATAGTACTTGCCTTAGAACGTACATTATTATTATTATTATTATTATTATTATTATTATTATTATTATTATTATTATTATTATTATTATTATTATTATTATTATTATTATTTTATCTTAAACTTAGCTATTAACAGTTAAACTTAGCTGTTCCTTTTAATGTGCAGTTATATCAAGATAATTGAACAGTAATTTATATGCGAGGAATTGTCAAGGATTTTGAGTACCCACTGAACTATCCACGTAACACTCAACTCCAGTGTTACACACTAGTGTAGTGATTCGTGGAAGCTGCAGATACTCTCTGTGTTAATGAAGCGCAAAACTGACGAAGGATTCGGCAACAGAGAGCAGAAGAATGTTACTTCTCAATCTAACACTCAGTGTAGTCTGGCTACCGCCGTTTCCGCCAGCTCCTTACAAGATTTAGCTCCCTACGCAGATAGAATTTTAAACGCAAAACCTCTAACGACGCAGAACGTATCTCACATCTTCTTCTCCACATCCTCACCAAGAAATATTAGATAAAAAAATGTAAACTCTCCCATCCTCCCCCGAACGAAAATAAATATAGGTAGTATAAGGGCAATTTTTTTAATAAAACATTATTCTGTCTTTCAATTGGGGGCATCAGCGATACGGTCATACGGATAAAGATTCCACCACTACAAGGATATATTTTCCCTGTTCCGTTTCCTTATCAGCAGGTGTATCATTAATTAAGAAGAGAAAAAGAACGTTACGTTGAAATAGACATAGAAAAGATTATCGGCTCCTTTCAATTTTTACTTTTACGAGTACACGATACAGAAAAGAATTTTTTTAAATGATTTTATATTTTTTTACAATTTATAGCCAGATCTTTATGTCGAAGGATAACAGACGTTGGATTTAAAAAATCGACTCAATTCTTCTCTACAACAATTTATGATTATAGGTAAATAACAGAGAAAGGTGAAGAGAGAGTATGTCTATTTTAAAGTTTAGATTCTTTCTAACAATGTGGCAGATAAGCCAGTAAGTTTTTTCTCTGTTTTAGTTATTGATTCTTAACAAAATTAAACACTAAGATATAACAAAAAATGGACACCGAATTATAATATTTTATTTTAAAAAAATTGGCTAATAGTATATATATATATATAATGATAGAAAGACAGCGCTAATACAGGTGGAAATCAATACAAACGACATTGTTTCTCAATATGAACAACATTCTTAAACTTTATATAGGTTGTGATAAAATTAGGGTAATTATGATGACGATTAAATTAGAGGAATAGTGTTTGCTTTTTAGGAGCCTATAACATTACTATGTTTTGGATCAAAGTAAACGAATAAGTTGATAAATATATATATTATATATTAATATATAATTATATATTATATATATATATATATATAATATATATATAAATAACAGGAGAGAATTATATTAGTATATATATTATATTATAATATATTATGTTATGTCGTTTCCCTCAGGTGCGAGGAGTTTATATTATATATATATAATGTATTATATATATATAGATATAGTTATTATTAATATATATATGATATATTAGGTATATATATATATAGTATATATAGTGTTAAGCACTCTTACGGAACAAACGCGACATTACCCATCTTCTCTTAATCTTTAACCATTTCGCTTCGCTCTCATGCGGCTTAAAAGGATAAGTTTTTTTTTTTGGCTTTGTGGAGTTGCCGAAGGTTAAGGATGTAATTCGCAGCTCTCGCACAATGATCTATTATTGATCATTGGTTTCGATCCCGTGCGGAGACACTTTCTCCTTACTTCCCTAATGCAGGGTGTCAAACTATCCTTAACCGGCAGTGCCACAACTGACTACATAACATTCCTCTGTGGGCGCAAATATATATATAATATATAATAATATTATATATATGTATATAACATATATTATATATAATTATATTATTATTATATA
>JABUQX010104040.1:0-19993 GCA_015478945.1 Trachelipus rathkii
ACTAATTTCATACGCTGATTCCATATATGATTTTAGTTTTTTGTACTTATCGTAGTTTTTGAGATAATATATTATAAAAAAATAAAATAAAAATTCTAGTTTTTTTCTTTTCCATACAATTCCAGCTCTCTCAACTGTATATGTATCACGTTTTTTATCATAGAATTTATCTTGTAACTATCTAGATATTTCACGAAGATACTTATGCGGGTAACTTCATTTAGATTTGGCCAATATATATATATATATATATATAACGTATATAAACGAATATTATTGATATACTAATATTATTATATTACTAGTATATTATAATATGTAGTATATTATATTATTATTATATTAATAATATATATACTATTTATAATATATATATATATATATATATTATAATATCTCTATATATATATTATATATAATATATATAATATATATAATATATTAATATATATTATATATATACTATATATATAATATATACTATATTATATAATATAATATATATTATATATTATACTATATATACTATATTATATATTTGTATAATTATAAAATATATATTATAATTATTTATATTAGATTTTAATTAATATTAAATGATATTTAAATATTATATTAGTAAATCTTATAATATATATTATAGTATCTATATATAATAATATAATATTATATATATATATATATTTAAATATATTTAATATATATAATATATATATATTAATATTATATATATATATATATATATTATATATAATATATATCATATATATATCATAGTATATATATATATATATATATATTAATTAAATATATATATATTATATATATATATAAATATATATACTATTATTTATATATTATATATATTAATAATAATTATATATATTAATATATATTATATAATATACTATATTATATAATTAATATATAGTATATATGTTAATTAATATTATATTAGTAATACTATAATATCATATATATATATATATATTAATATATAATATACTATTAACTATATATTATATAATATTTAATAATATATTAATATATAATATATTAATATTAATTATAATTATATATATATTATTTATAAATATTAAATATTAAGTATCTACGTTTTCTCATATATAAACAACTAGTAATTAAACGTGATATATATATATGTGATTGAAAATATATATATAAGTCTAAGAATTTCACTTACAATAACAAATATATGAAAAAAAGATATATATATTTTGATTATAAGATTTATTATAAAGATAACAGACATTAAATTTGTAATTAATTAATAAAAATAGTAGTTGTTTTTACATTAATAAAAATTTGAGATTAAAATATAATAATTAATTAATAAAAAAAAATATTAAATAGTTATTGTTATTTATTACTATTGCAGAGTTGTTTATAATATAACTTTAGTCAGACTTTCAGGTTGGTAAATATACAGTTGACTTATGTTAAGATAATATATTGACTCAGTGAGAGTAACGTGATATGATTTTAAAAATTATACATTACTTCTATTAAAAGAAAAGATATTGCTTAGCCACTAATAATAGAAAAAAGAACTTAGAATTTGGTAATCAGATGCTGTTGGCACAATCTTGACGTCATAAGTCTAAGATATGCACAATTATTATATTTGATATATGACGCACAATTGCAGTTTCATATTTTAATCAGAATAGATATAGTTGTACAGGAGAATTGAAAGTATTAAAATAATGTTCTTTTTTCTTTATATATTATTTTAATAGTAGTAATAATATAGTTTCTTTTTAAAATCACACTTTCAAATAAGTCTAAAAATCATAACAACGTTGGCATTTTTATACTGACAAAATATACTTCAAATATTCGTTAGTGATATGGAAGTGACTCAACTATTAATATTTGATAACTACTTTTAAAAATACAAATGAAATCAATGATATCATCTGCTAATTGCGGTTTTGTTGGGTTATTTTTGGTATATAAAAAAATAACTCTGAATTTCGTTATTGATCCAATTTTTTAAAACACCAGACTCCAATCGAATAATCAAAGGTCGATGTGTCCAGATATACTGAATATATTTACAGGAAATGGGAGAATACTGAAGGAATTAAAAAGCTTTGATTGCGTTAGTGCTACGAGTAAATTTATATATTTAAAGCAATTATAACATGATATTAAATAATTTTGAAAATATTTTACTCATATAATTCAATTATTTTCAATTTTTCTTCTTAGAGTAAACGGAAAAGAATATTTTTAGAAGAGTATTTGAAGGATTTCGAAATAAAATATTTTTTGCCGATAACAAAGTTGCAAAGGTAAATAAAAAGATCCAATAAACACGTCCTGTAATTATAACTGTAGTATTTAAGACTTTTTTAAAATCATTTGATGATTTTATTTGATATTCATATACTTCAACAGAAAAAACTTGTATAATATAAGCTGGAACGAAAGTAATTTCAACTATCAGTAAGCAATTATGATATATATTCTGAATTGTACTATAATTTAAGTAATGCCATCTTTTTCTACTACTAGACACTTATAATAAAACTTTTACACCATAAATATAAAAGAATATTTATAGAAAAGTCACCCTAGGCACATAAATTAATTAATGAATTATTCAATGTTATCCTTAGGAGAGAATGGTAAAATATATACAATTATTAATAGTTTATATTAGATAAAATATAATATTATCACTAATAACCATAATCCTCCATCTCCTACATTTTTATTATATCGTTTATCAATATTTATAAGACAAATTTTCTAATAACGGTATTATATGCGTAATGGTGTTACGTTTTAAGAGTTACTAAATTAAACCTTATCAATAAGTTATATAATAGACGTCAATCACTATTAATTTACATTGCAAGGACATATACAGATGAAAATAAAAAATTATTAATATATATATTTTGGTTAATTATCTCAATTAAAGTTTTAAATGTCATATATTATTTATTAAATAAAGTATAATTTAGAAAGTATAATAGTAATGTTGACATTAAATGACCCATTGATATTTATTAATATTGTTTTTAGCACCTGCCAACTTAAATAGTCATCAAATTATAATATAGCGTACTTATGTTAAATGGAAATTATACAAAGCTTAAATAGTTTTTAAATTGGTGCATCGATGATTTTTTCTCGCGTAAAACAATTGTAATGATTGCACGCAGAATTTGCATGCACACACACGAAAAGACTAGATTGTTGAGAGCGTATGCTTCATATCTCGTTTAATATCATATATATTAAAACTTCAATCTCACTCCGTATATAAAAAATTATATTCATTTTGTTATAGTTAAAAAACAAATTCACTCAGAGAAATTTTTTTTATATCAAGTTAAAATGAAAGTAATCAAAAGTGAGATCTTCCCAATTTCCAAATCCGCAATAAAAATGAAATTAGTCGAGTAGAACTAAATGCATATAACTAACAACTCATTAAAGGGAAACTTGGTTAAGGCTTGCATGGTCACATATGATATATATATAATCTATCTACTATAGATTTATTAAAGCGCCTTGGACTTTTTTCCTTTGGTTACATAACTATATAAGGAAAAAGTGTTTATTTCAGACGTCATGCTCTTTAACTCCTTGAAGATTATGTATATAAGTAAAAGGGTCCGAATGGATTATATCGATATACTAACAATTCTACTTTAGAGGACCGGATGTAGTTATATATAAGAGACGTTACGGAACAATCTGCTCTAGTCTATGGTGGTCGTAAAGGGTGGACCCTCTGAACTCAACACTTGGTGAATGAGATTGTATTGTGCGGCTTCTGTTATATATTATCTTTGATGTGAGGAATACTATAACTAGTATTGGCTTTCTATGACTTGATATATATCAGAAATCTATGTAATAAAATGCACGTGTCAATAATTTAATACTATAGAATGGAGCTCTGTTTGCTACATTATATAGTATATATCACATTCAAATAATTATGTGATAGGAGTGTGATCATTTGATATATAATATTTGATATGCACCAGATTCTCTACATCAGTATTAGACATACTGACTATAATATCACTAATTAAGTAAATCCTAAATTAAACATCCACATATAGAAAGAATCTGCAAGATCTTCACTAATTCCTAATATCATATCTAGTGCTGTAATCGTACATATTTATCTGTCTATCTATCTATCCTCACTCACCCAATCTCACTCTATGCTATATAATCATAATTATCCTATATCTATCTATCTACTCTCATACATTCTATCTAGATGAATCTAGTATATGATAGAATAACGGCTGATTTTTTGTGTTATCATATTCTCAATAAAACAGTTTATCTCTCTCGAATAAATTCTATATTATATATTAATTATATATAGTATATAATATATATATTATTATATATATATATATATATTTAAATATAATATATATATATTAATATATTAATATATATTTATTATATATACTATAATATTATATATATATATTATATATAATATTAATAATATATACTATATTTATGTTTTAATAATAAAACACATATTATACATTTATTATTAAATAATGGGTAAAAAAATGAGAAAAGATAGTATGAAACAATAGAAACAAACATAAAATGATAGAGTGATCATTATGATAAATGTCTAAAGCCTTATCAAAAGATTGCTTAGTAACAAAATCTCTCAGTATTCTTATTTTCCTCAATAGTAGACAATTACCAAAAAATCTTGAAGATGTCGCGGGCAGTCTGTTATATTAGGCAATCATCTCAGCCGTAGTGCTCTTATGCGTATTAGTCATATATGCTAGTTTCGTTTATAACGCGTTTTACTATAGTTCAAGAATAGACTAGTTTTACTCAATGTGTATATTTATAGCATATTCGATATGAATACTATCTGAATCGGAGTAATGGTGTGTCCTAGATCATGAAGGTTCTAGAGAGTGCCTAAATGAGGACTCTTTAGAGATCGCGTTAAACAACGCTTAGATATTGATAATACAGTAGATGAGAGTGTGAGGACGTTTCCTTGTTAGAGTATACCTGAGGAGTATGAAGCTAAGACCTAGTTTCTGATAATGTTGTGGCATAGAGTTGGGGATCAACTATTTCTTTTATACACAGTTACTCTCTGACGTGTCCGTGTTTTGCAATTGGTAATATTTACCTTAAGTTAAGTGAGAAATTGACCGGTCAGAGAATTTATTTGTAGTCTAGTAAAAGTCCTAATCGGATTTTTCCTAAGTTTGAGAGGCTAGTAATTTTCACTATGATATACCGACTTACATCATTTTTTAGAAAAATCTATGTCGGGGCCCTTAATATACAACAATTACATATTAGCATATATTCGTTTGGTGTGTATAGTATTAAATTATGGTATAAGTATTTGAATTATGTTATTTTATTAAATATATTTATCTATGTAAAGAATAACTAAATAACTCAATGATTATAATTATTACAGATACGTTTGTAAAAGTGTGTAACAGTTAGTCGTTCTGAATAATGCAATGTTAATCTACTTTATACTCTAGCATGTATAATATATAGGAACTTTATTGTAATGTTGAAATATATTGCTTATATTATTCATTAATAGCGTAAGATGTATTTATGATTTTGTAGTTGTACATTATTATTCTTATACTATTATAAGTTTAGATATCTAATGATATGATTATGCATATTATTGATTGCTGTATAAATCATTGTATACGATTATAGCATAATATATTCGTTGAGGTCAGTATGTATAAAGAACTTATTTTTATTGTTTATGTATTTTACTCTGAGATTTTACGAAAAAATGACTTGAATCAAATGATAATAGTATTAGGAAGGGAGTGTGGTGGTAAGGAAGTATAATGAGGATACGGATGGTTTGTTTACTGTGATTATATTATTGATATTTGCGTTTTATAACATAGTATAGACTATTCATCATTACTTAATGTAATATTATATTATCAGATACTATAGAATCTTAGTTTATTAATGATTATATGTTATTCAGAACTAAATAATTTTGCTCTATTATTTTATATGTTATTATTATTATAAAAACATATTGTTATTTTATTGTCAAATTATTTCGATTAGTGAAAAATATGCATATTTGATGATAAATATTGTTGATTTAAAATTTTGTTAATTTTTACTATTAATCTTATACATGTAATAATGAATCAATGAAATTAGCATTTATAATATATATTCGTATTGACATTGGTTTTTATTTAATTAGACAAGGATATGCTAATTTTTGTTACATACTATACCCACGTGATTTATTTATAGCTAAGGAACTATAATATATTTGAGAAAAGTATGGATTTAAGTCTATTGAAAGTGTGAATGTTATACGTTTTAGTGAGTACCGCGTCTATGACTAGGTATGCAGAGAGTATAGCAGATGTGTTAGAGAGAGAGATGAGGAGACGAGATTTGGTGAGGAGAGAGAGAGGATTGAGATGAAGAAGGAAGATCGAGAGGCGTAATGTGATGTTAAAGGGAGTAGATTGTTGAGTCATGGAGTATTATAGATGACTTGTAAGAATCTAGGTACTTGTATATAGCATTCGTTAGCTACTTAATGCGAATACAAATAATTATGTTAATAGTTAGCACTGGGCATGTTGTTGGTATTATAATATTAATATCATATAAAGCTTTTTTTTGAGTACTATTAGTTTATATATAATCACGAAATGATACTCAGATATGTTGACCATGTAATCAATAGATAAATAGATCATAAAAGTTGGACGGGTGGGTATATGATATACCATTGTACCTTACGAGTAGGGTGTATTATTTTTAATTCGCAGAAAAATAATTACATAATCCATACATTTAATATTTTACTTACTTTGCTCATTTTTTACAAAAGTTAATTCTTCATATTTATAATGTTATTAGTTAGGGTATATAAAATTATATATATGTGTTTAATTATTTAATATATTATTTGTGATTATTTGAATCATTTTATGTGATATGTTTATGCTAATAATATTTACTACTAAAATTAATTAGATATTATTTTATTATTTATATAGGTATAATATTATTATGAATAAATATTATTATTTAGTTAAATATTACTATGATGAATGTAATAAAAACTTTATTTACTAATAATTGCTAATATTCGTAGTCAGTTATTGTGATAATGTAAGCAAGAATATAAAACTATTTTTTGTTAATATTACTGTGTTCATAATTGTTACAATTTATATCAGTTTAATTATAATATATTAGAGATATGTTGAAAAAAACTATTAAGAATAGGTTTAACGTGTATTTTGCATGCAATGTAGTATTTTTAATGACAACTGTACTAGTTTGTCATTCATATACTATTTGTATTAACTATATATTATATAAGTTTTAAATATCACGTGTATGTATATGATTTGTGTTAGGTATTTTGTCGTTACATATATTTATTCCACTATAGTTTCATGTATTAGTACTATGTTAGCTTTAATTGATGTATGGAACTTTCATTTTCATTACAGATGTATGATCATATATTTCAGTTTATCAGTATGATAATTTGACAAGGATCATATAATGTTATAAAGATTTATTTGTAAATATATTACTACTATAGTATTATATATATAATGTTAATATAATAAATTAATCAATGTTTTATGGTAGGATATATGCTTGTGAGACAAATTAGTGAATTAGGAATACGTCTTGTAAAGTACTTGATGTTAGTTATACTTATTATCTGTTGTTTAAAGTAGTAGAACTTTGTATATTATTGTTCGAGACATAATAAAATTGCTATAACATGTGTGTCAGGTGATTGGTATATGACTCTAATGTTGACTTATTATATTTAATGTGAATATAACTCTATTGTTAGTTGCATAGTATTTCGATTTGAATCAGTATGATAATTTAATTAATAAAGTGATTTAATGATAAAGTGTTTATGTTAAATAAATATATTATTTATGTTAATCTAAAATACTATTAGTATTATGCTTATGAAGATATGCTTAGAGTAACAAAGTGTGCATTAGATTACGTTTTATGTAATTAGCTTATATAATGTTTAGTTACTTTTATAATATTAGTATATATATATATGTTATATATATATATTATGTTAAATTTTATACAGTTAAATTAATTTCATTTTAAAAGTGAGTGAGTTGTTAAATATATATACTATTGTACTGTTGTATATACATATAATATATCTTAGATACTAGTATTAGTTATAAATGTTAAGCTTTATTAAGTGAAAACTTTTGATTTACGTATATATATATTATTTGACATTATATATAATGTATACATTGTGATACATGATATGTATAATAATAAGAATCATTGTTTATTAATTATTATGTATTTATCAATATGAACTTACGAGGAATGTGACTTGAGAATCAATAGAATCTCAATAGTAATATTAGATATCATATGGAAAGGGTGGGATTAGTTAAATTGAGTGATGGTAGAGGAGATGGTATTTGTATTTAACTGATTTTCTGATTTAGGAGTATTGTAAAAAATTACAATTTGCTAAAAATATGATAACTTAATCAATAAGATATTCAATATAGATCATGAGATATAAGGTTGGTGTTGTTGCATAGGCTGTTGGATTACTGAGATTCATATTGTGTTCCTATTTGTGGCTATAAAAGCTGCACAAGTATTTATCCCATGGTAAACTAAAAACTAGATGCAAATAGAAATTACCATAGATCTAATAAATCATGGAATGTGATATAGATAAGGGGTGGTTTGGATGGTGTAGTTACTTAAGATTTATCATTAATGATTTAACTGTGAGATATTACTGAGAGCTTTGGTGAGTAATGTATAACATTGACAAATTATTTTATTAAAAAATATGATGAATCAATAGATTCAAATAGATAAATATAGATCAAAGATTAATGGACAGAAGGGGAGGAGGGGCTAGGAGAGGGCAGTTTAATTTATTATAATATTATGATATACCTTTCATGAATTCATGTATTTCTTAACACTTTCAAAGCCAATTTTCATATCTAAAACTTGACGAATCAATAGATCTAATAATTGTATACAATATAAAAAATAAATACAATATTAATCAATATATCAATTAATCAACAGAATGTGATCATACAAATATGCATTTAAATTTACTTACTAGATTTTCTTATCTGAATTTACTTCTTTAGGGTATGTAAACTAATAAGTAAATTTGTAAGATTAACTTTCAAATATAGCATTTAAATTATTGTTTATTTATACTTTAAGCATTATGGTTAATTGGTTGATTCTATTCAATTCTCTTGTTTATATATCTATGACTGTATGAACGATGTCAGCACAGCTTCCTCTACATTGCTAGCTTCATTTCTTCATTGTAGTTATATATATATATACGAAAATGTTATATTTAGCATCAAGTCTTCTGCACCGCTTCTACACCGGTGTCCGAGAGTGAGGTACTTAGTGACTACGACTCCTTTAGATATCTCACGTACTATATCTCATGACCATTTCATTCATCCGACTCTCGTAGATTTAGCTTCTTATCTCCCTTCATGTTATTGATATATATATTATAATCATTATCTAAGGGAAGACTCCACCTTTTAGTGAGTGACCCACATTTTAGAATCCCTATAAATATATAAATATATATACGACTTATTAGTATAACGCGTCATTTTTCTGAGAATCTAAACTGGATCCAATACACAATCGTATAGTAATATTATAAAGACGCTTAAATAATCGTATCTATTTAATACATAAATTATTTTAACTACCCTAGACACTAAATCGAGGACCACAGCACCATGCTATGAGCCAATCCTCTGATTCTGAATATATCACTATATAAGTCTTTATCTAAAATTATGACATCTCCATATTTTAGCCCTACTATACCATAACATTCGATTTTAAGGTGAGGCGGTTCACCCATTACAGCGTGAACTGATCACTCAGGGGATACGTAAATCTCGTCTACTATAGTACGTAGATATTACTGATTCTCATCATATAGCTCTCAGCTCCTAAATTTATAGAGAGCTCTAAATACGATAAGTATAACTATGATAGAAATAAATTAATTGAAATATATAATAATAAGTAATAATAAAATATAAAATATATATATAATTATAAAATAATTAAATTAATAATAATAATATGACATCTATAATATATAAATTATATTAAAAATTAATAATAAAATTAATTACATAATTAATATAATAATATATAATAATTAATTAATATATAATAAATAATTAAATATATGATAATTAATTAATTATATATTATAATAATATAATTAAATAAATTAAAAAATAATAATAATATAAAAATATTAATAATCTAATATAATTATATAATAATAAGGTATAATATATAATAAGAATAATATAAAATATACTAATATAATAATAATAATATTATAATCAATAATATACATAAATAATAAATAATTAAAACTGCGTTAGTCGGTTCGGTATAATCTTACACCATGTCGATTGTGCCACAATACTCTAGCGTTATGACTCGACTTCAGATCTAGTGTCTGTGTATTTGGATAAATCGCAGTTCAAAGTGAGTAAAAGAACAATAATACTATGCTAAAAAAACACACTATAGTTATACTGTGGGGGATTTGTCACAATACTATTGATACAAGCGTGAACCGCACTCGTTAAGATAGAAAATTCTACTAGAGTTATATATGATACTAATATATATAATACCCAATAGCCTAAGGTTGTGTGTCTTACTATATTCATTTAAATGGAGCTTAAACAAAGCATGATGTTTCGAGGCATAAATAATTACGGCTTTAATTATATCATCAGTTCTGGTACAGTGATAGCCGCTAGGAGGGAGTGCTTATTGATATTTTCAATTATATGACTTGCTTAAAAATATAAGTTTTAGTACGTCGTTGTGAATCTATGTAAATTTCAAGATACATATCTACATTATAAATATACATATATCTTACAAAAATAAATGCAATAATTTTAATTCTTATAGTGAAAGATATAGATAATATATTTTATACTAATGTACATTATACAATAAATCATTAATCTGTAAAGAGCCTATCATTCTTTTAAAAGCAGTTTTATATGTCTGAAGCTCTTGATTCAAACGGAGCGTACCAGCTCGCAAAGATTAATTATTACATTACCCTAATGAGGAGGGTACTTTCCAACACATCTTCAGTGTTAAGCCTCTCACCCAGGCAAATGAACTTCTTCCTCACAGCAGTGCCCTAGAATCCACCTAGGACTGATAAAACTCGCCGAGTACAGCTACACTCCGCACACTAAAGGAGAAGAGGATTATTTCATGTTACTCTCATCAACGATAGCTCAAACCGCCTTTCGAGAAATTGATGTAAGCTACGCGAGTTAAGAATAAGTCCCTTAACAACCCACGTAGAGGATCAATATTTTGTGAATAGGCACATGCAGAGAGTATGAAAATGACTCAACAGAAAAGACAAAATAGGTTTAAAAATTTATCAAACTTATGATTGCAAGACTTTAAATATATAGTGAAGAGAATGGCTTTAGAATCTTCGAAGAGTGGATATAGATTATGTCAACGGCATCTGATTATGCGAGGAAAGTTAGGACGACAGGTCTAGCAACCCGACAGTTCAACTTCATTACCAGTTGGAAGCTAATGAGCCTAAAAGCATTGGAAAGTAATTGCTCAAAAAGCATGATCCTGTAGAGATTATAGAAGAAAGAGTTTATAAGATAGGTAGAGGATGATGCTACTACCCCTACTGATAAAGTGAAAACCTTTCCCGAGAGTTGATGAAGATGAAAAAATTAGAAAAACTAGCTGCGAAACAAATAAGTTTTTATTCTTGTTTTGGGTAATATTGAGATTGTCTTAGGTATCACAGGTTATTTTATTTGTGGCAATTCAACTTTCTCACTAGTCATGTTTTTATGATATATACTTCAAGTATGTACTCAGATTCAGTAATTAGCATCTTCAATAAATAATAAACAACATAACCTGTGTTCCTTTAAAATTCATGGGAAATGAATAATATTATATAGGCTTTCATTATTGTAAAGATAATATACTTTTTCACAAATTTGAAAAGAGATAAATTTTTTATAAAAAATCGATAAAATGATAATTCAAACTCATGTGTCTGATGTATATGTTATCATTGATTTTGCCAGGAGGCAAACAAGAGTAAAAAATAACTTTCTGTTTAAACATGCGATTATTTTTTCTCTATACACATATGAACATATTTTCATATGGGATAAAATATAATGCATTAACATTTCTATCAGTTTTCTGTCATTCTGAAACCATTGGGAATACAACTAATAAATACAATGAATTTTTCACCATATAATATAGCCTCAACAGCATTGGTTCAACTAATCAAGCTGCCAAATTTATAATGCAACTTGGACACATGTTAATAACTGTAGATAAAAACAATAAAATATATAATTACAATTCAAGCAAATTTATAAAGTTTTATATACTATTTATTATAATGTTCTGGATTACCAACCATCTAAGACAACAAAAATTTTCATTTAAAAAATGTTCTTGTTTCAATTCCACGAGGATTCAGTTCCTTTAATAACCTCCTTATATACTTAATGACTTAATATATATATTATAATATATATATAGTATATAATAGTATATTATATTATATTATATATATATATAAATAATATTATATACTATAATATATTTTATTTATATCTAATATTATATTACTATAATAATATTAATAATTAATTTATATATATATTACTATATCTTATATATCTTAATAATAAATATACTATTAATGATCTCTATCTATATCTCTTATATATTATATATTATAGTAAATATTAATTACTTATATTTATATAATATAATCTATATACTTATATATATTATGATATATATATTATATAATTTATATGATTATATTATTATATATATATATAATACTATATACAGATGTATCTATATTCAATATATATATATATATAAGTTATACCTCATATATTATCTATATTATATATATATATATATATTATTATATATTAATATCATATATTTTTTTCTAATTATTATATATATCTATATATATATATCTCTATATCTATATATATTATTATATATATCTATTACTACTATATTATTATATAATATATTAATATAATTATCTATTATTATGTTACTATTATAGTATATTATAAATATAATTCTTATTATATATATTATAGTATATTAATTATATTATATATATATATATGATATATCTATATATATTATATATTATATTATAATATTATATTATATATATTATTATTAATATTATAATATATATAGTATATATAATATATTTATATAATATATATTAATATATATCTATATATAATTATATTATTATATTAATATATAAATATATTATATTATTATATTCTTATATCTTATATATATATTATATATTATAATAATATACTATATATATCTTACTATATTTTTAATCATAATTAGGGTCCTCCATTCACATATATATTTGAAGAGCATTCTAGAGCTTCTTGGTCTTATTTGTTGGCTATAATTTAGATAGTTTATTAATATTACGATGATAATATGCCTTGTATATCTATAATTACATCTTATATAATCGAAACTAGTCTTTTAATCATATATTTATTATAATACGCATATCTTAAATGAAAATCAATCTTCATATCTAATAAAAATATCCATTTTTATGTATGGCATTATTATTTACTTATATATCTATATATTATAATATAATAAGTTATATCATATATATATCTATATCTATTATAATATATCTATACCAGTATATATATATATATTATCTTTTTCCCGGGCCATTTCGGGTTCCTCTTATCTGTTGGACATAAGTAGTGCATAACTTCCTATATGGATATTATACTCCCTATAGATTAGAGCTTGATTAGTTAGCTGGGAGTCTATAGTTTCTAGAAGGTACTTATCTAGTAGTTATTTATATCATATATTAAAACTAATTATATTCAAATAGTATATATGATATATATAATTATCTATATATTCTATTATATAAATATATATTAATATATAAGTATATGTAATGATATATATATATATATATATTATATAATATTAGTATATATATATATATTATAATATATAGCCTTATATTATAATATAATATATATATATACTATAGATATAGTAATAATTATATATATATATATATATAATATATATATATTATTATATTATATAATATATATATTTATATACTATATTATTATATATAATTTACTATATAATAATAATATTATATATTACTTATATTATATAATATTATATATCTATATTAGTATATATATATATTATATATACTATATATAATATATATTATATATATATATTAAAGGTCATTATATATATATATAATATATATTAATAATGTAGTATATATATATATATATATATATATATTATATAATATATATATATATATTATATATATTATATTATATATTATATATAGAATATTAATAAATATATTTATATATATATATATATATATTATATATAATATATATATATATATATAATATATATTATTATATATATTATATATTATATATATAATTATATATATATAATATATATATATATAAATATATATATATAGGATATATAATTTTATAAATTAATAATTTTTAAATAATATATAAATATAGGTATATATAATAAATATAAATAAGTATATATATATATATATATATATATATATATAATATATAATATATTATAATATATTATAATTAAATTATAATATATATTATATATTATATTATATATTAATATATAATATTAATTAATATATAATTATATATATTATATATATATATCTATAATATATTATATAATATTATATATTAAAATAAAATTAAAATTAACATTAATACTAAAATATATTATTTTATTTTTAAAAATAAATATAAACTAATTTAAAATATATTATATTCATTATATATAATATATTATAAATAAATATATATAATAATATTATATATTATATATATATTATATATTATATATTATATGTATACTATATTTTAATTGACTATTTCCATTAATTGGGTATTTTTATATCTATGCGAAGTTTTTCATTAAATTAATTAATAATCTATAAATTTTATAATATTTTATTATTTTTTTGTACGCAATTAATGAAGATATAATCAAAATATAATATCATAGATAATTATGCATAACAGATACAGCTCTCGTGAGTATTCTAGGATGGGGCCCAGGGGGCATGGCCCCCTGATAATTTTTAGGCACTAACAATTTTATAAGTACACTGTCGGCCCAACAAATTTCGTAAGTCCTTCTGATGGAAATGTTTTATCATAGAAATAGCTATAAGATGTCAATTTTACGCTAATATATATAATTATATTAAAACTATCTTAATTTCTCCTTTTAATTATCTTAGAGGGTAGGGGGATAATGGAAACTAAACTAAAATTTTATAATTTATAATACTTTCGAATAATACTTAAATTCAAATTCAATTAGGTATAAAATATATTACTTATCATAGAATAAAATATTTTTATTCTCTATAATATATTTCTTTATTCAATTTCACTTCTCTTAAGTTTTTTTCGGATTCTTTTATAGAGTGCGATATAGAAGTCGCAAAGAACTAGTAGAAAAATAGATTCAGTAGTATTTTCGGCGTCAGATTTTCACCAGTTCCTGGTTTATTATTAACACACGTAAAGAATAGAGATGAATTTTATTCTTTTTTTTATCTGAATGAGAGGACTGTATTATAGAGAATCACTCGATCTTAGTGATTTTGACTCATGTATCTTGATAATTTCTATACTCATCTTCTATTTCTACGACGAGAATAATTTTCTTAGCATAATATTCGTTAGACGCATATTAAATTATATATATATAGATTATTAATATATATGACATATGTATATTATCTTCATGTGTTATTTTTTAATTACTTTATCAGTCTTATAATAAATAAACGTCATAATTACTATTGAGATAGTTACAATATGTTTATTTTTCACTATTTACATGTTATTTATAATATGGCAACTCGGATATCATGACAATTCTGCGCAGAGTTGTCAACTCTGCTTTTGGAGATGCTGAGATGTACATTTTATTTTAATTCAGATTTCTAATTTTGAGATATCGATTTTCTTTTGAGAATCAGTATTGCTGTGCATGGTAATATATTAAATTAAAGTTGTTAATTATATTAGTATGATAATATCTAATTAGATTATATTTTAGGAGAAATTCATTGTGAGGCGAAATTAATCTCCTTGCTAGGACAAATAAGATTTATTTGGATAATATCATTACTTTTCATGTACGAATATGTATCTTTCGTAAACATTATTGTTTAGATTAGCAATAATTGTAATCAAATGTTGAGGGAATATAGTGACCATAATATTTAACCACCTTTTTGTATGGCCAATTTTTTTGTGAGAGTGAGTCGCTGCCTTTTTAAGGGACTGCTTGCCAGTGCGATGCTTTTTGGTCTTGTGTTCTTGGCAATCTGTCGAGTTGGAATGGATGGTAATATTTTGGTTGGTTTGAAGAGTTGAATAGAGAAGAGAAAAACGGTTTGTGGTCGGCGTTGCTTATGGCAAGGGAATAATTGTCTGTTGAAATATTCGAATACATATTCTCTGAAATTTCTTATTCCAATATTAATAATTATTGAATGTTTAACTGTGAACTGAAGCATGTATGTTATAAAACTGTTATATATAGAGTATGCATATGTTTGAAATATTTAACTGAGTGTTTGTACATCAGTTTCTTTTTACAATGATAGAATTATAATTGCTGATGATCAAAAAGATGTGGACGAACTGTTATAAAAAAAAATTGAAAAGGAAGCAAATCGTTACATATTACGAATGGCTTCCTCGGAAGGTAAATTTGCGCTCGAATATGATGCGACCCAAGAGGATCGAATAATCATAAAGAACTAATGGATGTGCGTAGAGTGAAAAGCAGTTTAAATTTCATATCCTAAACAGTGCCTAATTAGAAGTGAAGTAAAAAAGAAAAAAAAAAAAAGGCATTCAACTGAACCTCACAAATCCAAACAAAAAAAAAAATTCAAATTCCTTTTCAAGAAGTTTCAAACACAATAGGCTTAAAAACTTTCACCTAAACACAAAGATAAAATAAATAAAAAAAAAAATAACTAAAAAAAAACCGTTAAGATGCTGAGTTAAAGAAAGTCGCCTCTAGTGATAGGTCACCATAACCGAAGAGAAGCAGTAGTGGTTTTGGATGCTACTCGGATTATCATAGTGAACGATACGAATAACCTCATGAAGAAAAGTTCAATTAAAGTCGAAGGGTAGATATGAGGTTGTACTGCTCCATAAGATTATAATCAACGATAAGTAAAGAAACGATCGGAAAATGGAAACTAGTGAATGGGGATAGGAATAAAAGGAGAATGGTGAAGTGAAGTTGTGTTTCATCTTTCCCCATTTTTAGGAGGCCTGGAACGGATTCGCTCAATGCCTTCACTCACGCGATTCATCTTGGTGATTCGAAGCCCATGATTTCCGCTTATGAATATGTCAGGGAGCGGGTAAGACTTTTTGTCATCAAGATTACCAGCAGATTGTACAAATTGTTGAATTCTGTAAGCGACTACACAATTTGATTTTGGCTAATTTGAATAGGTAGCAAAACTAGTCTAAGGTAGGGAATCTTTATGCAATGTATTGAGATAATTTTAGAGTAAGTGGAGAGAAGTTTGTAATAATATATATAAGCACTAATTCTAGAGGAGAAACAGAGTATGAAGATATATATTTTCCTGCTCAAACGAATGCAAAGGTCGAAAAGATATGCTTATAACGAAAGTGCGCGCTTTGAATGAGTTTTAAACAATGTGCTTGGTTAGTTCGTGCTTACTCTGCATAATAATTAATTGTGGTTGAATTGCTCCAATTGTGTAGAATTGTTTCTGGAACAAAGAACGAAGGTAAAGGGAAAACCCACGTCTATGTGGGTGTTTTTTGTTTTCGAGAACTCCCTCGTATCAAACCGTCAAGAAAGCCATTGAAGGGTTTTTTTTGGGTTCTTTGCAAAAGAGCGACGAGCAATTCTTATAATTGACCTTTACAGAGAATCGGTTAGAAATGGAGATTTTTGCTGTAGAAACAGGTTGATGGAGAAATCGAGAGCATCGACAAACAGATTGACAGTGCGACTAAAAAGGGCTAGCCGAAGAAAGTAAGAGAGCGGTTAATTCGCAAATGCGTTTTGATAATCCTTTCAATTTTTCTGTGGTCGATATGGGCTGGGCTATATATTATAGTATTCTTTTAGGTTTTTGACATAAGATAAGGTGAGAGTAAATTTGATGGATCTTTCTCTTGGCTGTGGGATTTTTCGATAATCGAATGGCAATTTTTCGGAGTCTTTTAAGATATTGTGTCGTCTCGATTAGCTGGAGACCATTGTACTTCAGAATCAACTTTAAGAAGATGAGGTGCTAAATAATGGCCATGTATCAAGGCAGTTTCCCAGTCCATTGAGGGAATGCCCTAGAGGGTCAGATCGTGGTTTGCGTTTCATTTCTCTATTCATCTATAAATTTTGTCCTCAAAACATAATATCCCAGGAATTTTGAGTAAATTTGGGTTGTTACTCGTACGTTTAGCCGCAAACTGCACGGGATGAGACCTCCGATGTGTCTCCATGAAGGAATGACAATTTGTTGTTGTGTGTATCGTTACGTGTATATTGATACCTTCTCCATCATTTTAGAAGAACTATTTTATGTGTTTTCGTCTCAGTAAATGATTTGACGGAATAAGTCTTGGGCAAATTAATTGCAGAAGAAAGTAACTGAACTTTGGGTTTGGGATATGAAGTATTATCTAAAGAGGATTGCAGGGGTATGACGGTGCAGCAACAAAATGAGTGGTGAGTTCAGGGTGTTCAGAGAGTAATAAAGGAAAAATGTCCAAAGCTATTTATAGCGTCACGTGGCGTTCGCTTGCTTAAATTTAATGCCTCACAGATCGGTCTTCTAAAAGATTCAGAATATTCGAAGTGGAAAAATATCAGAATCAGAATGTTGTACACTTTTTTCTTGCAAGTGCTAAGAGGACAAAAGTTTTGAAGAAAAAATTAGAAGAGGACTTATTCTAAAGTGCAGAAGAGACTTAAAAAAAGTTTGTGAAAGACTCGCTGGTGCCAACGGCATGAATCGGTTTATTATTAAAGAGATGATAAATCCCGATAATAGCAGCTTAGAACAAATGAAATGTGAAGTTGGAGATCAGTCAAAAAAGCTACCTAATTCTATAAACAATGTTTAGTAGTGCATATTTCTGGTTTCTCTTTTTGTTTAAACAGACTATTAATTTAACATACAATTCTTTCAAAACATATTGCAGAACAGGTTTTTTGATCAAAATAATGCTACAAAGTAGTTCTTAAACTTAAAGTATAAACTATTAACTATTACTTGGACTTTGCTTGAATACCATGTTTAATGTTTATTTTATTCGGCATATAAATATTTTTCCATAACAAAAGAATGAACTAGTTCTTTAAAAAATTGGCCTAACATATGATTTATATTCTTTGACTTTAAGTTGATTAGGATAGAAATTAGCAAAAATTAAAATTGAATTAAACAATATTATAAAACTTTAAAATTTTTACTGCATCAAAATAATCCTTTCCTTATTGATTGAACTGCTTATGAGCCTACAAATTAAACACACTAAAAACTTTAAAAATTTACCTATAGGGAATGTGTAAACTAGCACTATTACTGCTAAGAGCTGCCAACACTTTTCCAACAGCAAGTAACCCTTTGTTGATTGAAACTCCCTCACAAAAGTTTTTTCCTTCTGTATTGTTA
>JABUQX010104041.1:12500-17632 GCA_015478945.1 Trachelipus rathkii
AATTATATTTAAAGAATATATTACTTATTACTATATAGATATATAGTATTATATTATACTATATATTTAATATGTATATAATATATATAATATATATATATTTAATTATATATTATATATATATCAAATATATATATATATACCTTTAATATTAAATAAAATACTAATATACTCATATATTATATATTATAAATATATTATATATATATTTATAATATATTATATATATACTATATATATTAATTATAATATATTTATTAATATCTATTAATAGCAATAATAATTATAATTTATTATTTAAAAATTATATTTGTTTTTATTAAATGGGATGCATACAAACAAATAATGAATTAACGTATAATGCCAAGGTAGTCGGGTACTCCAGGGTGGCTGAAGCATCTGGTTTTTACGGACTGTGTGTTAGAATTTTATGCCATGAAATAAAAAACACAGAAAATATGTACTGCCCAAACAAAGAAAAGGTTCTCAAATCATAAAGGGGGCATTCGCGCATACAATTGGCCTGGTGGGGTCTAAAGGAGTTTTAATTGAGTTTTAACGGATATTTTTAAGCTTACTTATCTTCGCTCAACCTTTATCTCCCTCGGTAGCGAGAAGTACGTGTTTTGTTAACACCGAGCGGTCTCCTATTCTAGGACACCAATCTGCGCTCGAATCACATGGAGAGGACGAAGGGCCAGCTTCAATCCAAAGCGAGGAAACACGCTCTCATGTCTGCCTATAGATGTAATCCCCGGTGAAGCCGATCCTCGCTGTTTTATTTTCTGGCTAATAATTATTTATAATATAGTTATCATTGGTATTTAGTTATTATTATATTATATAATATTCCCCTATTCTATAATATATATTCTCAATATTATATATATTTAATATAATTATATTTCTAAACTAATATTTGAAATTTGATAGTAGAAAGATTTAGTCGTTTAAGCTATCTAAGAGAGATGCTATCTTAATTTTGGAAAAAATGGAGAAAAAGCGCGTGACGAAGTCGTCTTCAGAAATATGACTCTAATTTGATAGACGTAATAAACACTATAGAATACAGACAGAAATCAGAACATTTTTATCGGAAACAGTCTTGAAAACAAATATGGATTTCATCTGAAAAATTGTAAAATTTATATATAAATACAAAGAGAGAGTAATTCCTTTTTCTTTTTCTTGAATTTTATTTTTCATATCTTCTTCTATTTATTGTCATTAAATTCTATAGAAAGAAAGTAAATAATCATCTGATTAACTTTACACACACACTAATGCTTCTAATTTTCATATATTTTATCTATTATTTTAGCGTACACCACTAAGAGTGTATTTTAATAAAATTTATAATAGTATATTTAATATACTATTAATGTATATATATATAAATATATATATCACTAAATAATATATATATTAACTAATATATATATACTATATTAAATAATATCTATATAATATAATAATATCTAATGTATTTTTAAAAATTAAATATCTACCAATTTAATTTTGTATTTTGATTAATCTTATTATTAATATTATTATTAAATTAATTTATATATTAAATATATAACTTAAATATTATTTATATTTTTGATATATAAATATATAACATATTATTATATTATATATATATATTAATATATATTATATAAATATATAATATTATTGATTAATTATATATAATATATAATCCATTAATATATATGATATATATAATATTGACAAAACTAAAAGAACAGTGGTATTTCAATAAACAACAACAACAACAACAAAATGAAAGAAAGCTGTATACATTTGGAAGCTTAAAATTTAGACCCACAAATTTCTTCTAACAAAAGCGAAACAATGATAATGATATAAAAGAACGAGTAGTTTCTTATTAAATCATCACCCAAATAAATATAAGATGAAGAAATACGTCAAGAAAATTGTATTAATTATATTTCTGTAATCATATTGATAGGGAAGGAAAAAAGTTTTCTCAGTATAGTAAAAATCACAACAAAAAAGTGGGAAAGAATATCCTTTTCTCGACGCTAAAAAAAAAAAAAATTAAATAATAAAAAAAAATAAATAAAATAAAAAAAAAGCTTCAAAACAGTTTTTCCCTTCTCTAAAATTATTAATAAAAAGAAAAATGTATAATTTTATAGTGTTGGAGATGAGTAGATAAGAAAATGATAAAAAAAAAAAAAAAAAAAAAAAAAAAAAAAATCGTTAACACAATTCAATCTTTTTAAACTTTATTTTTTTTTATTTTCATTTTTTTAAAAATATTTTCGTCTACATCTTTTCTTGCTGCATTTTTAAATATAGAAAAAAATTTATCGTAATTTTATTGCATTTTTATGCTATTTTTCATACAATTCGGAAGTTTGCTTGAGAAATTTATTTAAATTTTATTATGAAGAAATTGGTAAAAATAAATATTTGGTATAGAAAATCGAGGGAAAAACGCATGACTTTTGATTATATTAGCAAGACTTCAAATACCCTAAGAATTAAGAATGGATATATAAGAACTTTCAAAACTGTGGAAAACAGGAATTAAAGGTATCATAAATGTTGTTCAATCACTATGGGTTCCTTTTATATTAATATATAAATATATATATATATATTTCATTGACCTATATAGAAACATTCACATATTATATAATTTTATATAACTAAATTCTTAATATCTGAAATATTTTCCAACTTGGGATTACATAATAAAGTATTATCTTACGTTAAGTTAATTACAAATATACCCACACGCTACTTCTACTACATCACTATCTCATTATCTTTCTCTGTATCCCATGGTTTAAATAACACGGTCATATAGTATATACTATAAATATAATTATATATATATATATATATATATAATACAACTATATATATATTACTATTATTAATATACTAATATTTAATACTACTATATATATATATGAGTACTATACTCATATATTTCATTTAATGATATATACACATGTATAAATATATTTTACTATGTGAATATATGGTTCTTTATATATATATATATTAATAATATAATAATATATATATATATATATATAATATTATATATATTATAATAATATATATATGATATTATATTAATAGTATTATATATATATACTCATTATATATAATATATAGTTGTCCCGGAGTTAATAAGCAAACTTCAGTGTGTATTTATGTAACTAATTTGAAGAAAAAATATTATAATATTAATCAACATAGGTCTGGAATAGAAAAGATGATTATAGCGAGTTTACTGGCTATGTAATGATACGAACTGCATAAATGTTATCCAAAAATTATCTTGTATCGCACTTCCGTTTTACCTATTTGTAAGGAGTAAGATTACCTATGAATAATATAACGATTATGCTGCGCCTAGTTTTTCTTGTGTCGTACGTTTCTGTCATTTTATACGTGAACATATGGTGGTAAAGAGTAGATCTGTGTACCGTTGCTAAGAGTGTTAGTCGTGTTATTGGTCATCTGGTAATTGAACTTGCTAGCACCTAGTTTTGCACTATGGCCATTCAAGTTTACGAATGTAGAGTACTGCAATAAAATTATTTTAACAAATAATATTTTTTTGCCCCCCCCCCCCCTGGTTTTTGTTAAAGAAATGCAAGCGCTTACTGCGCTGGAATATCAGTTCACGTTTCATAACAACTTGCTAATCCCACTATTAATCAAACAGGTAATTTATCGATAGCACACAGAGACTCGAGAAAGTGGATCGTGTCACACATTCAGAAAGAGTGCTGTTCCATTAGAACTGTAGATGAATATCCTTCAGACGGTACCACACCAGTCCTAGACTTAACACCCCGCAAAATTTCTGGCGCGTCTTTGGATCTTCGCGCTACTGTGTGGGAAACTGCGCTCTAACGGATTTATATTCCTTACCATGTACAACAATGAATTCAAACATCTTCAGCAAGGGTGCATAGCGCTATACAATAAAAATTTTCCCGATTGATCTGCTTGTATGCCCGAAGACATCCGAGAATGCATTGTAATTTTTTATCTTTCATACCTAACACCGATGGTCAGACAATGACATCGGAGATTTACACGTGACGGTATTGAATAATTTAGCTACTATATTGTTTCATTTTGAACAATAATAGTCTCCATGTCCATCAATTTTGTTAGTGGCGTGGTTGAACATTAAAATGTAAAACATATCCTTCGGCGATTCTCTAAGCTAACTTGAAAAATTGTACCTGAAGAGCTCATTAATATGTTCTTCATCGATATCGGTTTGAAAGCAAGCTTTCAATCATTTATTATTTTATACTGTCGAATGTTAGTGGTCGTACGTCTGACCTGCAACGAGATTTTAGGATAATATCAGCTGTTAGATTGGTCACGAAAGCGATTTATTGTTTAATTTGCGTCCAGACTTACACGGGGGAAGTATGTACTCAATTTTCTAGAAATACCTAAGGCAAACCACCTCTTTGAGGATGTTTTTTTGGCAATCCCAAGCGCGACGTATCTGCAGACAACGACGGCAGCATCTTCCACATACATTCACACTTCGCTTTAAATATTTGCTAACCATGTAATCGTCAGACCGTTTACATATATATAATTATAATTCTATAACTAAATTATTATCATTTATAATATTATTTATAATATTATATTAATTTATTATATATATTTATAATAATATTGTTAAATGATATTATATATAATATAATCAATATAATATATAATCATATATTATATATATATATATCATATATATTAATTTAATATATATATATTTATTTATTATATATATAGTTATAGTTGATATGATATTATTATTTATATGATACGTGATTCTATATAATATAGTTATATGATATTAATATCGTATATATTATTATGTTATCGGTAATATGGATGCCTCACTTCGTCTAAATCATTAACGTAACAATTATAATGTATCAACAACTCACTCGACAATTCACTCATATGAGTATTTATATTTAAAGATAAATAACATTCGAACTCCTTTCCTCATATACATTATATATATATTATATTATTATATATAGTATATTAGATATATATATATATATTAAATTATCTGATATATAATATTATATATATATATATTA
>JABUQX010104042.1:2500-16626 GCA_015478945.1 Trachelipus rathkii
ACTTTTGGTCATAAAACGGTTTTTCCCAACAAATATAAGCAAAAAAAATTTCTTCAACTTACGATGTAATCGAGAACGGGAATAGTCTTTCTTATGAAATTGTGAACAGGGCGGAACATTCGATTCATTCAAGAAAAAGTAAATAAACAAATTTAAGGAATAGTCTGGTTTCAACTTCATTTTCAACTTGTGGAATTTTCAACTTACTTATATATTGGAATTAGTAGTATCCTGAACATGGTAAAATAAACTAAAAAAATGGGGAAAAAATTAATTTTGAAAAAATGTTAAAAATACATCGTAAAAGAATTACGGCTTGTAGTAGCTTTCATGTTCATGGCTTGCAAAGTATTCGTTCTAATAGGAAAACGTGATTTATCTCACTATCGCCTTAAAAACGCTGTAATAAATAGCTTGATTTTGATAAATCGCCGCAAAAGAACATATCTGTTACAAATACAGTATAAATTAAATGAGCTTTGATGTTCACTTTATTAATTACTGTGAGCAATTATTGTAGTAAATAACCTTAAGTAAATAACTGTAATAACGGCTTGATGTTCACGCATATGGAAACATATCTGGTCTATAATGTGATGTGATGCTTAATCGATTCACTCTTCCTGAAAACGTAAAAAATGAATAGCTTTTGATGTTCACCGCATAGAACATATAATGTTCTAACGGACGGTGATTCTAAACCGACTTACATCTGAGGTGGAAAACTAATGTAAAAAACCAAAATTTCTTGACACTTGAGCACTATGATTGTTTTTGATGCTTTAGAAGCATGGTTCTGTTGCTGAGTGAGCAAACTCCATACTGTTACATTGAAACAGGTAAAAATAGATACTTATTTCAAATAAATACATAATCAGATTTGTTTAAAGACAGTGAAGAAAAGACTGGTCCATAAAGCAAATAAAATAAATCTATGAAAACTTTAGCAGACTAGCCTTGAGTGGATCGTAAAGTCTTTGCTAGTCTGTGTTTCTGTAGTTCTTCTTCTTCCTTTCCTTTTTTCCTTTCTTTTTATCTTTCTTTTTCTCTTCTTCTCTTCTTCTTCTCTTCTTCCTCTCTTCTTTTCTTTTCTTCTTCTCTTCTCCTTTCTTCTTCTCTCTCAGATTTTCCCTCTTTTTCTCTTCTTCTTCTGTTTCGTTCTTTCTTTCCTTTCCGACTCTCATCGGTTTCTCTCCTTCATGCTTCCTGGCTTCCCTTACGTCTTCTTTCCTTCTCTTACAATTCTCTTCCCTTTTCTTTCCTTCCTTTCTTTATTACTCTTTTTCTCTTCTTTCTCCTTTTCTTATCTCTTCCTCTCTTCTCTTCTTTCTTCTCTTCTTATCTCCTTCTTCTTGTGGAATTCTCCTCTATAATTCTTAGGCATCTTTCCTTCCCTCGTTTCTTCTTCTTCTCTTTTCCTTCTTTGTCTTTCTTTCTTTTCGTTCTTTTTCTCCCCTCTTCTCTTTCTTCTTTCTTCTTTTTCTTCTTTCTTTTCTATTCTTTATCCTTCTTCTTCTTTCTTCCTTCTTGCTCTTTACTTGTTCTTCTCTCTGTTTATCTTTCTTTCTTTCTTCCCTTCTTCTTTTATTTCTTCTTTTTTCTTCTCTTCTCTTCTTTTTTATTTTATTTATTTTCGTTCTAATTTGCATTCCTTTGATCTCTCTCTTCTCCTTTTTCTTCTTTATTCATTAACTTTCTCCCTATAACTTCCTATCTTTTCTTGTCACCTTACTCTCTTAATTTCTCTATCTCTTATCTTCTTTTCCTTCTTCTCCTTTCTTTCTCTTCTTCGGAAGAGGAACACGCTCTTCCTTTGTCAGGTCTCTCTCTTCTTCTTCTTTATTTTCTTTTGTCCCTTTCTCCACTCCCTCCTTTATCCTCTTTCTTTTTTCTTACTTTTTCTTCTTTCTCCTTTCTTCTTCTTTTTTACTCTCTTCTCTTTCTCTTTTCTCCTCCCTCTTTCTCTGCTTCTTTCTCTCTCTTTCTTTCTTCCTTTTCTTCTTTCTAATTAAATTACAGTGAATTATTTGAATTGATTTCTTATGAGAAGGACAAATCCCTGAATTGAGAGGTTGAATCATAACGAGCAAACGACTACGTGAATTTAGATATCCACTTCTTATAGAGACAAGAGATTTGAGAGGAAAATTAATAGATAGATTTTCAAAAATATCTAAATAAATGTTGACAATGTCGATCTAACAGGGGTAATTTCCTTTAGATTCACGAGAGTAGAAAGCGGGGTACTGTAGTGCGATGTAGATTGAAGGAACTTTGTCAAAAACTGATTTTTAAAATCTTAAATCAAAAAACTTACGAAATATTTTTATTCGTCATTGTGGAATATTTCCTTGCCTTATCAAACTAACTGAAAAAGCGCGCTAAATGAACACTTTTTTTCGATTCATGCAGGAAAAAGGATAAGGATATTGGTCTGTGAACCTTAATGGATATTGGTCTGTGAATGTCAATTCAACTTGATTTTATTAAAATTTAAAAAAAAAGAATTAGTAGTATCCTGAATACATTTGGAAGATGAAAGGTAAAGAAATCAAACGAACGTTTAAGATAATTTGGTTAATGTTAAAAGTATATTTATAAAGAATTCGGGCGCCGAACTTATAACAGTTTTGATGTTCACCAATTAGAAGGTTAGTTCTAATGTTCTAATCCCGTAACCTCATCGATCAGACTATCATCTTAATTTGTAATAAATAGCTTTGATGTTAAAAGTAAATCTTAAAAAGAATTCGGGCGCCGAGCTTATAACAGTTTTGATGTTCACCTCTTAGAAGGTTAGTTCTAACTTTCTAAGCCGGTGACCCCATCGAACACACTATCATCTTAACTGGTAATAAATAGCTTTGATGTTTACCATTTTAGAAAGTATCCGCTCTAATCGATCACACTGAGTAGGAAAACGGAGTTATATCTCTAAATGAGTCTAATCCAATCACACTGAATAACTCTGTAGTAAAGTTTGATGTTAATCGCATAGAACATATCTGTTCTAATTGGATGATGCCAAATTAGATAAACAATGAATAACTGCAAATAAACATACCTTTGATGTTCACAGAAGGAGATCAGCGCATAGATCATATCTTTTCTAAGACGGTGTCCTAAATACGATTCAACATACTATACTGTAGTAAATTAGCTTGTGATTGTTCATAACACACGCCACCGCTAGAAAAATTATCTGTTCTAAGACCGGTGGTTCTAAAAATCGATCACTGAATAAAACGTAAAGTAAAATAGATTTGATATTAATTCAAATTCAAAATTTTTCATCATCAACCACATCAAAAAACATTTATTTCAGCAAATTTAGGGTGTTTGCAGCACCCATTATGAAAGTTTTATGCTGAGAAGCATTTATGAAGATCTGTTCTGAGTGAGCAACTCATATGTCATTGACAGTGGACCATTCAACAAACACTATGATGTTTGGTGCTTAGAAAACAGAAACTGTTCTGAGTGAAGGCAAACACCTCATATATGTTCGCATGACAGGGTTGGACACATTCCAACACAACTATGATGTTTGGGGGCTTAGAAAACAGAAACTGTTTCTGAGGTGAGGGCAACTCATATGTCACAAATTGGACCAGTGGACACACAATTCCAACCACAGGTGGACAATAAAAAAAACACAGAATATACTTTAACAGAAATTATGATGTTTTGGCATTAAGACATCAAACAAAAAAGCTGGCCAGAGTCTGCTCTAAGTGAGAAACTCCATATGTTAGCCATAGAATGGTTAAAAATAATATACTTCTTTTTTCAATCACAAAAACGACATAAAAACCAGAATTTTTTGGCTTTAAAGAAAAAGAAAAAAAAAAAAAATATTAAAAAAAAAAAAAAAAAAAAAAAAAAAAAAAAAAAAAAAAAAAAAAAAAAAAAAAAAAAAAAAAACAGTACAACATAAAAAAAATCAATATAAATTTAAAAACAAAAATAACTCTTAACAACAGACCTTCTTGCATGAGTGGAAACTGTAACGGTCTCAAACTGAAATGGAGAAGCTAGAAATAGTTCTTACTCTTTCTTTTCTCTTCTTCTTCTTCTTCCTTCTCTTTTCTTTCTTACTCTTCCTTCCTTCTTACTTTCTTTTTTCTTTCTTCTTCCCTTCTTTTTTTCTTCTTCCTTCTTCTCTTTTCTCTTTCTCTTTCTTTTCTGTTGTTTTCGGGTCATGTGAGTCGTGGTGTTTGTTTGTGCCAGATGGCTTCTTTCTCTAATAAGACTTCTTAAACTGATAGAAAAGCATTGAGTCCTTCTTTTAGTTCAAGCTCTTATAGATACTGTTCGTACTAGTTAAGATATAAAGAAGTTTAAACTGCTTAGTAGCTATTACTTCTTAATTATTTGCTTTAAAAGTTATTACTTCTTCTTTTTCTTCTTCTTCTTTTTTTCTCTTCTTTCTTGCTCATTCTTATTAGGTTCTATTATTTTTATTTTCTTTCTCCTCTTTTTTTTTTACTGTTTTCTTCTTTTTCTTCTTCCTTTTCTTTTTTTCATTCTCTTTTTCTTCTTTTTTCTTTCTTTCTTTTTCTTTCTTTTTTTCATCTTTTTTCTTTATCCTTCTTTTTTTCTTCTTTATCTTCTTTTTTTTCCTTTCTTTTTTTCTCTTCTTTTCTTCTTTATCCTTTTTTTTCTCTCTCTTTACTTCTCTTACTTCTTCTTCTTTTTTCTTTTTACTTCTTTTTTGTTTTCTTCTCTGAAGAGACGTACACACAGTTAAGCAAGAATGAAGAACGATTAGATAGATGAACTGTAGAACTTAACTTTTGCTTCTTCATTCTAACTTGCTTCATTCCCTTATGTTAAGGTTTCAAGTATCAATTCTTTAACCTTAAATGACAACAGTGCTTCTTTAATGTTCTTTATAGGAAAGGTCTGGAACATCTCTTTCCTTTTTAAATCTCTAGCATTTCTTCTTATTTTTGTAGCTTATTTATTCTTATATGACGAGCGTATATGCATGCGCATATGCTTACTTGCAAAGACTTTGAACAGAACCTTACAAACACTTACTCCTGCATCTAATGCTTAAGACTTCTTTCTTCATCCAGCTCTTCGCTTCTTATCTTTCCTTAAGTCGTCTTAATAAGCTTTTTTTTGTTCTATTGTTCTTACTTTTTGTTTTTATCTTTCAGTATTTGTTTGGATGTGTCCTTACTGTTTTAAAGGCTTCAATACCATCTTGCTTTCTTTAGCTTAGTTCTTAGAAGATTAGAATCCCTTCAGATCTCTCTAATTATTTTAATCTACCTTTGTTCTCCAGAAATTATATATGAGTTTTTTCTTCACTTTTAGAGCTAGATCTGCTCTTCTAATCCATCAAACATCATAATTCTGTTTAAGTACTTTCTTCTTTCTTTGTTTGATTTCACTGTGTTGGATGTTTGTCCCCACTGTCATCATTGCTACCTATGCAGGTCTTGCTCACTTCTCATGACTAGTTTTTTTCTGTTTCTCTCAGCCCCTAAACTCTATCTACTTAGTGTGTTTTCTGGATTTTTGTCCACTGTCAATGTGACATATGATTTTCCTCAACCATTCGCAACCTTCCTCTTGTTCGTCATGGTAACTGATTCTTTCTTTCTCTTGTTCTTCGTCATGATGTCTTTCACCATTGAAATCCTCCCATTTATGCTTTAATTTTTTTCTGTTCTTCTTTCGAATCTTTTTGTCGTTTTTCCACTCTTCTCTAACTTGTATCTATTTGACTCTTTCCTTTTTTGCTCTCTTTCACAACTGATGTTTTTTCTTCGTGTTTCTTTCTATATTGCATCAAAGTCTGTTACTTACTGCTGCGTGAATCTATAATTTTGTTTGTATTTTATGGTTTCATTCTTTTATTCAAGCTATTTTTTTACTTAATTCAGCTTGATTCAGTGTCATTATCGACTTACAGAGATTCATCAGACACCGGTAATTCGTAATGCCGGTGATTTACTACTTCAAAGCCTACTATTCTACTATTTCAGCTCTTTATTGCAGTCACAGTGATTTCGATTAGGACATCTTTGTCTTAGAATTAAGTACTTTATGCATTCTCTTTATGCGCTTCTGTATTTGAACCCTATTTTCTTCTTAATAGTCTTAGTCATACAGATTAAATGTTAAAAGCAAAAGATTTTTTTTTAGGACGGAGAGTGGTAATCACGACTTTATTGTTTCTATGCGTTGAACATCTAAAGCTTTTACTCTACATTCTTATTTCATTGTGATTTCTGATTCTTAGATCTATTATGAATATTTTTCTATCTTATTTTTAAGAAATATATAATTTTCTATGCGTGTAAATTAATCCTAATGATGCCTATTTCTACTTTTACATTCTTTGTTGTATCTCACTGTAAGAATCGATTAGATCACTTTCGTCTTAAGTGATACTTGTATCTTTCTCTTATTATTCTCTGTACTAACAACTATAACTTATTTTATATTTCTAACTGAATTTTATTTTTTCAAAATTCTAGTTCACATTTACAATTATTGTAACATAACAATAGCGCTTGTATTACTATCGTAAAAATAAATTTAACGTTGGATCGCTGCTTTCTAAGCGAAAGTGCGATCGACTTATATATCGTAACTATTTGACGTTAAATCAGTGATACTTTGCAAGCCATGACCTACAAACGAAAATTATTTTTTGGTAATTTCTTTTCTTTTCTTTTACTTCCCCTTACACTGTTTATAAAATTTATCCTTTTCATTTCGTAAATGATTCTTTTTCTCTAACTTTTTTTTCAGTTTTGACTTTCTTTTATCCATATTATTTAAAATTTTACTACTAATTTCTTTGTATATCTTAAAATCCTTGAGTTGACTATTGATCTTTCATTTCACACTGAACCATATCACTTCTTAACTAGTGCTTGGCTTCTTTCTGGCTTTGATTTATATCTTCTTTCTTTCTCTTCTTTCTTTTTCATTATCTATTTTTCATTTTTTTCCTTGAATTGATTATTCGACTGTTTAGCTTCGCTTTCTTTTCCGCTTTCCAAACTTCTTATCTTATCTTTTCTTTCATTTAAGATCTTCTTAAGACTTATTTTCCATTTTCTGAAGTATTCTTGCTATATTTGTTTGAATCCTGTGTCTTTTTGACAATGTTTTATGTCCCCATTTCCATCTTACTCTCGTGTACATCTCCCATTAATCGTATCTAATGAATTATCCTCTTGTAATTTTCTGACTTCATTCGTCTAAACCTCTTTTTATTTTTCTCTTATTTTTTATTTTATTCTTCTTTTTGCATAAAGTCTTCAATTTTTCTAATTCTTTTCTTTTCTCTTTCTCTCAGGCTTTTTTCTTCCTCTCTATCTCTCTTGCCTTCTATCATTCTCTTCAAACTTTTCCTTTCTTCTTTCTCCCTCTCTTCTCTTTGTTCTCTCTTCTTTTCTCTTTTCTTTCCTTTTCTTTATTTCCTCCCCTTCTCTAAATTTCACTTTTCTTCTTTTTCTTCTGCTTCTTTTCTTTATCTTTTCTCTGAACTTCTTCTTTTCCTTTGTTTATGAAGTCTCTTTATTATATCTTCCTTTTTTATTATTATTCTTCTGTCTTTCTCTTCATCTTCTCTCCCTTCCTCTTCATCTGTTCTTTCACATCCTCTCCACCTTTCTTTTTTCAGGCCTATCTCCTCTTCTTCCTCTTTTTTCACTCTTTATTTCCTTGCCATTTGAAGAGTATAGGTTAAGGTCTTATATGTTAGTTCGTTCGTTTGTAATTCTCTTCCTTCTTTTCTGCATTCTTACGTATTACATTTGTATCTCACTCTCTCTTTTTTTATTTTCTCTTCTTTTTTTTTCTTTTCTTTTCAACTTTTTTCCTTTTGTTTATTCTCTTTAATTTTTTTTTTCTTTTCTTCTCTGTAATTTTATCTTCAAAAAAAGTCAAATATGAATTCCCTTTATTCTTTTGGGGTCTTTTTTTTAATTTTCGTTTCATTTTCAAGTTCTTTTTTTCTTCGCCTTCTCCTTTTTTCATTTTGCGTCCTCTTTAATCTATTCAATATTTTTTCTTATTTCTTTCTTCTTCTTCTTTCTTCTTTCTTTCTAAATCGATTCAGTTTTCTCTTATACCTCTATTTCTTTTCATAATTCTCTTTTATATATCTTCTATTTTATCAGCTTTTTTATCCCTCTGCATTTATATTTGCTTTTATATCTTTCTGTTTTTGTTTTCTTCTATTCTTTCTCTTTAATCCCTCTTACTCACCTTTATTCTGTTTTCTTTTTCTTTCCTTTCTTTTCTTCTCATAATTTAATTTATATTAGATATTTAATTTTTTATTGATATAATAATCCTTCTTTGATTTCATTTTCTTTTTCTTCTTAATGTCAAATTGTCCTCTCATCTTTTTCTCTTTCTTCTCTTTCATGAACAATCTAAATAACATTCAAAGATTTTGAATACGGTTTGATAATATTATTTTTGATGGTATAAGTTATTGGTTTCATGACAATGCTTTTGTTCTCATTTTAAGAAGAACAATGAAGTAACCTTATAAAATAGGATAGAGCGAGGCTGCAGATTTTCCTCACTACATGACAGATCACAGATACGTTCATAGAAGTATATGAATTCTCTTCAAGAAGAAGAAAGATACTGATATGACACGAAGATATTTACAAAATATCTAGATTTTCCTCTTCCTCTTCGTTCTTCTTTCTCTTCTTCTTTCTTCTTTTCTCTTTTCTTTCTTCTTTCTTCATTTCTTTTACTTCTTCTTTCATTCTCTATCTACGATACATATCAGTACTATCTCCAAACGAACTTTTCTATGCGTTCTCATACTCAAATGGTTAGCCTCTCTGTCTATATCTTCCTTCTTTTTCTTTCGTTTTATTTCTTCTTCTTTATCTTCTTCGTTTTATCTTTGCCCACTTGCTTTTAACAACAAATCTTGTTCTTCATTGTATTTTTCGAAATAAGTCAGTTCCTTATTTTTTAATTCTGTTCAAATTGTAACATACGAGTTTTTTGCTCACTTTCAGTAACCAGAACATGCTTTCTAAGCTTCCATCAAACATCATAGTCTGTTCTTTTCTACACATATGTTGTTACAGAATATTTTGTTCTTTTTAACTTTATTTTCTTTTCTCTTACTTCTCTTCGTTGTTCAATTCGTTAGACTTCACATCCGTCCTTAGACTTTACATCTATATGCTTTTAATTGCGGCTGAACTTATCAAAATCTGCTCATTTTTCTTTTATCCCAGTTCTTCATTTCAGATGTGATCCGATTTTAGATCAAGCAGTCTATCTAGACTCTCAGCATTATGTTTCTCATTGTCGGTCTATTACATTCAATGCTCTGTTAATTTTTACTAGCTTTTTTTTCATTTTATTATGTTTTTCTTCTTGCCTGAGTAATAACAGCATGTTGTGTAATATCGACATCCTTAACCTCAAATCACAGTTTGCTGACCATCAAAATTTGCCTTTATTTTTATTACAGTTATTTTTTTCTTGCGTCTCTAACCAGATTATGATTCTATGCGGCCACCTTCCATATGCTATCTCTATTTACTCAGCTTTAAGGTCAGTTATGTGACGATTATTATCACCTCTCTCTTCACTGAACGGCTATTCTTACTTTGCAGTCCTGATTATCACTTCTCCCTAAAGCTATCCTTATCATTATAACCCGTGAATTTCTCTTTTTCTTTATCGATTATCTTTCTAACATTTTTTCAACTATTAATCTTTTCAATTCGTTCTAACTGCGTTTTGGATTTTTACCATGTTTTCAGGATTACTACTTAATTCTCAGTAATGATATCTTATTATGTAAATCACAGTTGAAACTGAGTACCTTCACAGACCAACTTCTTCCTTAAATTGTTTATTCTCCTCTTTTCCTCCCTATTTTTTTGAATGAATCGATGTTGCCTCTGCTGTTCACTTATTCTATATATAAGCTACTTATTCTCTCACTTCGATTATCATCTGTAACTGTTGTAAGTAATATTTCTTTTTTGCTATATTTGCTTTTGACAACCGTGTTTCATTCTGCTACTAAATGTCTTCTTTATGCCATTATCCTTCTTCTGTTTTGCCTTTCTTAGACTCTCTATTTTCTTTCTCTTTTTCTTATTCGCTTTTCTCTTTACATTACCATCCTCTTTCTTACTAAAAATCAGGGTGGACAAAAACACCGACTTTTTTCTTTCTCTCTCTTTCTTTTTTTCCTTTCTTTGTCTAATTATTTCACAAAAATCTCTATCTTTTTTTTTTTTTTACTTCTCTTCGCTTCTTCTTCTCTCTTTTTCTTTGCTTTATTCTTCCTCTCTCTTTTCTTCTTCTTAGTCTTCTCTCTTCCTTTTTTCCTTTCTTTTTTCTTGATTTTTAAATCGTTCTTATTCTTACTAAGAAGAACCTAAGAATGCCAAACGATAGTCTTCGTAATCTTACTGCTTAGAAGCAAGATAGGAGGGAAGAAAAGATAAACATTCTAGTGCATTCTGGCTTCATAGACTAATCGTAATGAGCTCAATGCTCATTCTCTTCTTCTTGAAAATTTTCGCACTATATATATATAAAAGCTATTGATTATTGCGACACTTTTGATTAACTAATTATAATCATAAAATGAATTGATCTCATTGTATTGCTCTTTTGTACAAAAACATGTTCTAAAAGTTGTTGCATTATATACACTTTTACGAATATATATATAATATATTACATATATACTTATATAATATATATATATTATATATATATATATATATATATATATATATATATATAATAATAAGAGGAAGTAGGTAGTCATATCCATATAGGAACATACTAGTATCCACCAGATCAGTGAGCCTAAGTAATGATAATAATTTATGATGAGTAACAAACTTGTACGAGGAGTTAATATAATGATATTATTTATTTAAATATATGTTAGCTTTTGTGAAGGTTTATTCGATATGATTAATTTTATATAGTATAGATGTTAATTATATATATATTAGTGATCATGAATAGTATAGTTAGTATAGTTAAGTATTAAGTAGTAAGTGAGATAATATATATATATATTCAATTTTTATATGGTTCAATCAAGAATAATCCTTTGTAACCTTTTAAATAGATGGATTCATCCCATATATCTCTTTACCAAACGAGATAAGTATTTTATAAATTATTTATTAATATTCATAATAAATAGTTTAAATTAATACTTAATAATATTTACCATAGTTTAATATAATATATATCTTATATAAATTTCTTATTATATTTAAAAATGTATTACATTATGAGTGTATAGCTAAACTGTAAATCTATTAGTATAGTAGAGGTTTATGTATGAAGAACTTAATATATAATATTATACTGAGCAAGAGCTCTAACTCAGGAATCTATATATTATTTAGCCAGAGAAACCTTAAAATAAATTATATAGATCCGCTAATTCATAATGAAAACCGAGTAGATAAAAATAAGTGAGCGAGTCAACAAATAGTTAACCATTATGAGTACTACCATATCGTGACACAAGTTATCCATTTCATACCTACACAGTCACTATGATCTATAGCGCGTAGTGAGTTAATATTCATGTCACTATTTGATGGAGTACAATAAACTGTGACAAGACTACAAACTTCTATTTCACAGAAATAGAGAAAGTATGTTATCTTATTAATTGACGATGAGAGTATATTCCTATAAGGGGCTCTTTCAACGCTGCTTTTGCGAAATATTTTTGCAAAGCGGCACGGAAATTAATTTTCTCTTCTCTACTCTCTAATTACTCTCATCTCTCAGTCTGACTGGGTCATCTCTCGCACTCTCTCCTCTAACTCTTTTCCTCTCTAGTCCTGTACTGTTCTCCTGATCTTCTTCCGAGCATCGATCATCAAGTCCAAAATGTATGAGCCGATTCCGATTCACGATTCGAATTCCGATACCGTAATTCTTTTATTATTAAATAATTCAAATTTATATATATAATATATAATAATATATATATTATATATATATATAATATATAAATTATAATAATAAATCTATTATAATATATATATACTATTATATAGATATATCATATAATATATAATATATAATAAATATATATTATATATAATATAATAATATAATAAAATATACAAAGCTAGTAATACAAGGGCCTCATCCGCCCTTGTATGGAGGTAACTGCTTCTCAATATTCTGGGGGCATTCTTGATTTAACTAACCGGCTTTTCAGGATAAGTTTATATGAATATATCAATTCAATGGCCAATAACAGGCTAAATAAACTGTTCTGTATTATTTCCATGATTCCCTATTTATTTGACTCCTCTATCTATTTAGCAGGACGCGAGATGTTGGTTAGGCTTTTATCCTTTTCTATGTAGGGTACCATGCTACCGTACTAAGAGTGAGCTCGAAGTAAGAGCCTTATCACTCGCAGTACATATCCACTTATAGTCGCCCTAAGTAGATAAGCATAAGGGAGTGCTGTGTATCTTGCACACATGAAGTTTTTGTGTTGCTGTATAGTTAATCCTATCCTAAGGCTTAAGTTCACTGCGGTATAGCTTATCCTTCTTCCTTTTGCCTACAGTCTTGTATCCTGAGGAATCATCACTTCATTACCATGCTTCTGATATGTTTCCTGCTGAATTTAATCTCCCCCACTTTAAAAAATGACCATGCTGTACTATGATGGCTCATAGACTCGCGTAAGTATTAATATTGATTATTAGTCTGTGGCAACCTTTCTGAGATGCACGGTAGTGAAAGCACCACCGTACCAATAAAGAATCTAGAACGAGCTCTGTCACACTACGATGACTTGGAACCCGAGTAGACAACGGCTCGGGTGTCAACAACCCTAATGAACTCCAATTAATTCAGGTCTAAAAAAGTAAATAAAAATTTTATAACTTATTAAATATATATATTAAAAAATATATTAATTAAACTATAATATTAATATTATTAACAATGGTTACGTTCTATAATTATGCCAATATATATTAATAAAATAATTATTATTTAAATAAAATTAATAATATAATAATTAATATATAAATAAATTAATATATATATAATATATTAAATATCAAAATAGTAATAAATAATATATAACCTAATAATTAATAACTTAAAAATAATTAATAAACTTAGAATATTGTTTAAAAAAACTCATTATAAATTATTAGATATAAATAAAGAGAGTAATTTAACTCTATATATATGAGTGTACCAATAGTAAGTTATAATCACTATAATTATAGATTTATAAATATTTATCAAACATTAAATTATATTTTATAGAACTCATGCACTGTAAAAGAAAATAATACTGCAAAGCAATTCAAATAAAATATTTATTATGTAACAAGATAAATAAAAACAAAACTCACTAATACATTATATATAATTTTGATTAAATCAAAATAAATAAATTTAACACTATATATTCTTTAATTAATTACTAATAATAAGTAAATAATAGATAATTAAATAGAAGACAAAAAATCATAATCAAATTATTATATATTGTAGTATTATAATATCAGTATTTCAAGCGTTAAAGAGATTAAAGTTAAGACTAAAAAACAAATATAAAAATAAATTTATATCCATTCACGTTTTACATTGAGAGATATGACAGTATTCAAAATAGTATTATTTAGAGAGAGTGAATAATATAATTAAGAATCCACTAATCAATATAATCTTGAATGATGATCTATATCATCATTACCACAAGAAGAATAGTGGAGGATCAAGCTTAATAATTTTCTAGATCAATGGAGACACCACACTAAATTGGCTGATAAAGGTTCACTATAATTATAGATGACAATTAATCAAATTGATAATAGATGACTTATACAGAGAAAAATAATAAATAAGATTTTTAACTATATATTAATTATATGGCTAGATTTCTAAACACATGACATAATTCTTAGAGTATACAATATACTATAATACTTAAAATTAATTTAATTATACAAATATTTATAATAAATTATAGTGCTATCATTTCACTATACTTATGAGAATGAGTATTCATTTAGAAATCTATGAGTTATTATAAGTATATTTAAATCATTATTCTCGTATAAAATTACATAATAGATAAT